>UESW01004302.1:722208-850325 GCA_900491605.1 Calamus simplicifolius
CCTCCTTTTCGAGGGAATGCGGCCCGAAGAGACCCTACCAAGTACTGCCGCTACCATCGAGACCATGGCCACGACACCGAAGAATGTTGGCAGCTGAAGAATGAAATCGAGAAGCTCATCCAACGTGGTAGACTGAACCAATTCAGGGGAGCGCTCGAGCCAAGAAATGGGAGTGCCCACCAGCCCGAGCCTCAGCAGCCTCCTCCTCCAAATCCTCCCATTGTTGGCCACATCAATGTGATCGAGGCAATCGGTAGCCCGTCGGGTCGGCGGGATAGTGAAGAAGATTCGGCACCAAAGAGAGCACGGACTGATGAGCTCTCCTTCTCCAATGATGACCTCCAGAGGATACAGTTCCCGCATGATGATGCGCTGGTCATATCTCTCAATCTGAACAATTATGATGTAAGCCGAATTCTTATTGATAGTGGGAGCTCTGTCAATGTTTTGTATCTCGATGTGTTTGTGAAGATGAAACTGCTCATTGAGAGTCTCCGGGCCGTGGACTCCACCCTAATGGCGTTCACCGGCGATGTTATTACCCCAGAGGGGGTCGTGACTTTGATGGTCCGAGCAGGAACTTGGCTCTGTATTGCCACTATTCATACATATTTTCTGGTGACCAAGCTTTGCTCCCCTTACAATGCAATATTCAGGAGACTCGGCCTAGTGTCCCTTGGAGCTGCTGTCTCCGTCCTGCATTTGGTCATGAAGTTCCCTACCGAATGGGGAGTTGGTAAGGTTCGAGGAAGCCAAGCCATGGCTCGGTAATGTTTTGTCGCCAGCCTTCAGTCCAAACTGCCTAAGGTGGATGGGCTGGACGCTCGGAGGACTTTGCCGAGCAACGGGCAGAGCCAGCCGAAGAGATGGAGGAGGTACCGTTGAACGAAGCTCGGCCCGACCGAACCATAAAGCTCGGCCCGATCGAACTATAAAGATGTTTTGCCATGAAGATCGGGTCGCTATTGAAAGGGAAACCTCGGTTGGAGCTGATCGACTTTCTCAAAAGAATGCAGATGTTTTTGCCTGGTTCGCTTCTGACATGCCCGGGATCAGCCCAGACATTCTCGTCCATCGTCTCAATGTGGATGAGATGTTCTGGCCCATTAAGCAGAAGAAAAGGAGTTTTGCCCCTGAGCGACAGAAGGCTATCGAGGAAGAAGTCGACAAGCTTCTCAAGGCGAATTTCATTCGGGAGGTAAACTATCCTAGCTGGTTGTCAAACGTTATTATGGTGAAGAAGTTGAACGACAAGTGGCGGATCTGCATCGACTTCACCGACCTCAACAAAGTGCTCAAGGATAGCTTTCCTCTCCCCCGGATTGACCAGCATGTGGACGCTACTTCGGGTCACCAGATGCTGGCCTTCATGGATGCCTATTCGGGCTACAACCAAATCTGAATGGCGTCCGAGGATGAAGAGAAGACCATCTTCATAACCGACCGATGTACTTATTGTTACCGTGTCATGCCTTTCGGTCTGAAAAATGTAGGTGCCACTTACCAGAGGCTAGTCAACAAAGTCTTTAAGGAGTAGATCGGCCGTAACATGGAAGTGTACATCGATGATATGCTGGTCAAAAGTAAGGAAACATCCCAGCACATTGAGGATCTCTCGGAGAGCTTCGCAACACTCCGAAAATATTGGATGAAGCTCAACCCGACTAAGCGCCTTCGGCATCAATTCGGGGAAGTTTCTGGGCTTCATGGTTTCCCAACGAGGCATTGAGACCAATCCGTAGAAGATCCAGGCCCTTCAGCAAATGGCGCCTCCAGCATCCGTCAAAGAAGTCCAGCACCTGACTGGAAGGATCGCAGCCCTCAATCGCTTCGTGGCTCGGTCAACCGAGAGATGCCTCCCTTTCTTCAAAGCTCTCCGATCGGCTAAGAATTTCCAATGGTCTCCCGAGTGTCAGAAGTTATTCGAGGACCTCAAGAGGTATCTCGGCTCTCCACCCCTCCTCCGCAGTCCAAATCTGAGGGAGATGTTGTTCTTGTACCTAGCAGTTTCGGAAGGCACCGTTGCCTCGGTATTGGTCAGAGAAGAGAACAAGACTCAAAAGCCGATTTATTATGTCAACAAACTCTCCGAGATGCAAGACAAGGTACACCCGGATTGAGAAGTTGGTTTTGGCTCTGAAAACGTTGGTCCGAAAGTTGCGATCGTATTTCCAAGCACACTCTGTAACGGTCCTAACCGACCAACCCATCAAGGTGGTGGTCCATCGTTCGGAGACATCGGGAAAGAATGACCAAATGGGCCCTAGAGCAAGCGAGCATGACATCCGGTACCAACCTCGCCCGGCTATCAAAGCCCAAGTTCTAGCTGATTTCCTCCTTAAATGCACCATTCCCGAAGATGGCTCCACTCCAGACTCCTCTGAGCATCCGAGATCTGATGCCCTGTGGCTGCTTCACGTTGATGGATCGTCCAATGCCAATGGCTCCGGTGTTGGCTTAATCCTCACCAGCCCAGAGGGGGCAACCTTCGAATACGGCGTCCGCTTCTCCTTCTTAGCCTCTAATAATGAAGCTGAGTATGAAGCTTTGTTCACTGGACTCCGAATCGCCCGTGACCTCAAAGTGAAGAAGCTAAATGCCTTTATTGACTTTAAATTGGTGGCTAGTCATGTGCGGAGCGAGTTTGAGGCCCGGGAACCAAATATGATTGGTATCTTCAAGAGGTACGAGACTTACTTTGCCATTTCTCTGAATTTGAAATCGTCCGGATCCCAAGGTCCGAGAATGCATGCGCCGACCTCTTATCCCGGCTGGCAACCACGAAATCGATGGACTCCGTGTGAAAGTTTCCTCTAGAGATTCTGGAAAGCCCAGCATCGTGGAGGCTGCCCGAGTGATGAAGGTTGAGGTCGAACCATCCTGGTTCGACCCCATATTTAAGTATCTCAAAGAAGGGTCACTCCCAGCCGACCAAAAGGAAGCAAGAAAGTTGAAATTGTAGGCCACCCATTATGTGCTAATCGATGACCATCTGTATAAGCGGTCCTTTTCCTGTCGTTGCTTAATTGCCTTTGCCCATTCGAGGCTGATTATGCCCTTCGGGAGGTACATGAGGGAATTTGCGGCAATCATATGGGGAGCCAATCCTTATGCCACAAGGTGCTGCGCCAGGGGTATTATTGGCCCACCATACAAAAGGATGTTGACGATCTCGTCCGAGCTTGTGACCCTTGTCAGAGGCATTCTAATGTCCAGAGGCTCCCGTCTGCTAGTTTGATCCTTATTTCCTCCCCTTGGCCCTTTGCTAAGTGGGGGATGGACATCCTTGGCCCATTTCCCCTCGCCACAGGACAAAGAAAGTTCTTATTTGTTACCATTGACTACTTCACCAAGTGGGTCGAGGCCGAGGCAGTAGCCCAGATAACCGAGGCTCGGGCTAGGGACTTCATGTGGAGATCTATTATTTGTCGCTTCGGCCTCCCGCATACTATCATCACCGATAATGGCAAACAGTTTGATAATCCAAAGTTCCGAGAGTTTTGTGAGGAGCATGGAATTTGTCATCGCCTCATGTCAGTCGGACATCTGCAGACCAACGGAGAAGCCGAGGTAACTAATCGGACCCTACTTCAAGGGATCAAGGCTCGGCTTGTCAGAGCCCGAGGCAGATGGGTGGACGAACTTCACCACGTCCTATGGGCCTACCGCACCACCCAAAGAGTTCCCACAGGCGAGACCCCATTCCGGATGGCCTTTGGCACAGAAGCTTTATCCCCGTGGAGATAGGACTCCCCTCTCCGCGGATGGAAAGCTACTCGGAGGAGACCAATGACGAGCAGCTCCGCACCAACCTTGATCTGGTGGAGGAGATCAGGGAGAGAGCTTGAATCAGAGTAGCTGCCTATCAACAAAGAGTAGCTCGCTATCATGCCTCCAGAGTTAAAGGGAAATCTTTCTCGCCCGGCGATCTTGTTCTTCGGAAAGCACCGTCTCCAAGCCTCTGGAACAAGGAAAGCTGTCTCCGAACTGGAAATGTCCCTATCAAGTGGCGGAAGTCATTGGACCCGGTACCTACAAGCTCCAGGATCTGAACGGGAAATCTATTCCTCGAACGTGGAATTCAGACAATCTCCGCATATACCATCAGTAGGGTATGCTTTCCATAGACTTGCCTCGTTTACAGTATCGGCATCTTGTTTTTATGATTCGCGGCATGATCACTTCAATCATTTTTCAAAAAGTCATAATGAAAAATATATGCTGCTTACCAATTCTCGGCACGACCAAGTTGTCTCCTTGAACAGAAAATCTTTGTACCTTGGTAGGGCCGAGTAAAGACTTGGTATGGCCGAGCACTCCCGATACGTCCGGGGGTCGAGCAGAATCTCCGTACCTCGGTAGGACCGAGTAAAGACTCGGTATGGCCGAGCACTCCTGGTATGTCCAGGGGCCGAGTAAAATATCCGTACCTCGGCAGGGCCGAGTAAAGACTTGGTATGGCCGAGCACCCCCGATATGTCCGAGGGCGAGCAAAATCTTTGTACCTTGGTAGGGCCGAGTAAAGACTCGGTATGATCGAGCACTCCTGATACGTTCGGGGGCCGAGCAAAATCTCCGTACCTCGGCAGGACCGAGTAAAGACTCGGTATGGTCGAGCACTTCCGGTACGTCAGAGAGCTGAGCAAAATCTTCGTACCTCGGCAGGGCCGAGTAAAGACTTGGTATGGCCGAGCACTCCCAGTACGTCCGGGGGCCGAGCAAAATCTTCGTACCTCTGCAGGGCCGAATAAAGATTGGGTATGGCCGAGCACTCTCGGTACGTCCAGGGGTCAAGCAAAATCTCTGTACTTCGGCAAGGCCGAGTCCTATTCCACAAAGAACCGATATGGCCGAGCACTCCCGGTATGGCTGGGAGCCAAGTGATCTGCAAGTCTTTGGCAGGATTCGGGTAGCTTACGACCTTCGACCGAACTGAATAATCTTCGAACAATCTCCGAGCTTCGACGGGGCCGAGCAATGTTCCCCGTGCCATGGCGCCACCAGGTATACATCCTGCAGTTCCTAAAGCCTTACCATGCTCGAGTAGTTTCCCAAGGCCTCGGCCAAAGCCGAAGCACACCTCTTATTAACAGAAACCTCAGCCAAGACCGAGTGACATATTAAAACCCTCAGCCAAAGCCGAATGGAATTTCTTATTAATCTTTGAAGCATTGGATAAAGCCAAGTGGTCCTGGCAATTCAGTGGTAACAGCAAGGCCGGTTGATTTCGCAGACATTTTAGCGCAATGAATACATTCTATCATACCTCAGTCGAATCGAGTAATCAATCCTTCTCTGCCCATTGGCAGAATTGTGCAAGTCTCTCCACTTTAAGGAAAGACCTACTTAGCCCTTTTTTATTGGGCCGCGTCTATCTTGTGAATCGGTAAGATCGCCCAGACCTCTCTCTGATTTGAATAGAGACTAGTGCCTCCTCTGAAGGGGGGTAAACACTGTGAAAATACCTAACGAAGGCAGTGCTACCAAGCATAGTCGAAGGATTATGAGCCGAGCTGCTCGAGCATGACTCGGTAAGCCTAAAACAGACAAAACTGTAGAGTCACGCCAAAAAGGAAAAGCAGACATTTGAAAAAACAAAAAACAAAAAACTTTCTTTATTCTGTTAATCGACGAGAAGTACAACCTCTGAAGAGGCCTTACAAGTGCGTCATAGTACAGAAAATAAAAACAGATACAAACAAGGAAGCTTGGCTGAACAGCTTCGGTCGACAATGACATCTTTACGTCCGACCCCAGAAATCGAAAAAACTAGACAAGTCCTATGGGACCACTAGTTAATCCCAAAGAGCAAAACACACCGTCCACAAATCCCTCGGGCGGACGCGTTGAGGACCATAACCCGGCCAAAGACATGGGGATTTTCGTGTCAATGAAGCATCCCCCCAAGCGGAATGCTGGACTGCCATCCACTGCACAACAGCATAGGCAGAGAACCAGCAGACCTACACATCCCTCCTCCCTCCTTACATGGCGAAAGATTCCCCAGGCGGATGAACCTCGGAATCCATACTAGGGGAGGAGGCGAGATTCACATTAACCATGGGGGATACACGTGCTTTACATTTCCTGCGACCCCCATGGCAAACCACAAAGGACACACAGGAAGCGCATACGTGCGCTTCCCATATGACCTCTGCGGGTCTTCCGTGCGCTCTCCATATGACCTCTAAAACGTCTCCCTTAAAAACTTCTTGCTCTTCGGCAGCTTCTCCATCACCCCAGTCATCTGGAACGAACCAGCTCTCAAAAGGAAGCCCGATCTCTCCACTCTGAACTTCAACAAAACAGGCACCATGAAAGCCACTTACAGAAAGGAAAAGGTCTTGGGAGATAGCCTAACACGGCCTGCTCTCCCCATTTTATAGGCAAGTGAGCCATGGGCAGACTTCAAGGAGGGAAGCCCCGGAATTTGAAACGCCTTCAACACGTTACCACGTGATAGGGCAAAAGAAAGGGGCGCATTCCAAAGCACACCAAGCACATCTCCCGAGTGATGACGAGAGGCAGAAGATTTACTTCTGATCTCGAATCGGGAGCCTTAAATGTGGGAAAACCGCCTGCAAATCTTCGAGATATGGACGAGCCCAGGAAATCTCTACTGAAAAGATGTTCCCCAATGAAAGTCGGATGCTTGTCGCCCATGCAAAGTCAACTTGCCTCGAAAATGACAAAGCCTTAGCAGGGCAATAAAAAGACACAAAAACTAAGTACTCCTCAATAAAGCCACGCCGTCCCTAGGACTTCGATGGGGACCAGGTCAATATCTCCTGCTTCGGCCCGAAGCCAAACCATCTGTTATATTTCGGCCTAAACCGGAACATCGCTTTTTGCTCCGACTCAAATCCGAGATAGTTTCCTTCAGGAAAAACCGAGGCATCCTCTTTGATTCAGTAAAAACCGAACGTTCCCATATTCTCCGATTCAAATTGAGATAGCTACTCTTCCCCAATGTTAACGGGATGCTCCTTATGCTTCGGCAAAACCGAGCGTTATACTTCACTCCAACTGGAGCTTGTGAGTTCTCCTTACCTCGGTTAAAACGGGGATACCATACCTCAACCTCGCCAAGATCACCGGAGATTCTCCAAGGGGGTGGTTCGTTCGTAAGACTCACACGATGAGAACAAACATTTCAAGATGGCAGCGAACACGAAAGTTGTGAAAATTCTTTTTATTCATCATAAAAAGAAAAACAAAAAGAAAAAAGAAAAATACACACGAGCCCTCATTGGGACTTATCATCTCCACCGAACGCGGCTGAGCTCTCCCCATGCCGTAAACTTAGCTCAGCGGTGAGAATAGCAATTTGCTGCTGGAGAGTCGCCACTTGCCCTTCTAACCAACTATTGATCTGGTGAAGGAGCTCATGCTCCCTCGTGGAGATGGCCAGAGATTCCTCGACTTTCTCCCGGAGTTGCTCGCGGTCTGCCAGCATTGACAACAGGTCCCCCCTGTCGATAGTTATTGGAGCACGGCTCCTATGGGGGTCCCCTCGCGGAGGGGCCTACCCCTCGTGGCCATCATCGCCATTCCTTGGCGTTCTAGTAGACCCCCCTTCATTTTCAGAAGCCATCCAACTGTCCTAAATTTTGGGAAGTCAACAGGAGAAGTGATTAACGATGTCATTCCCCCATCCAAATTTAAACTTCTTCTGGCGAGTATTCCGATCGATCGGGCTATCAGTTCCCATGCCGCTATCGCGGAGACTCACCACATGTCGCCGCCTCAATGAGCACCCGCAGAAAACGAAGAATTGCACCTCCCCCCCCCCCCACCGAAGAGAATCAATAAATAAATAGTGGTGAGGTGTTCAAGAAGTGCCCTTTTCTTGGAATCTGACTCCCTTCTATCTGCCGGACTCCTTCGAATTAAATATCCTCGGAATAACGTGGAAAAAAAGGAAAAAAGGCGCATGATAGAGATGAAAAAAATTTCTAAATTTCAAACAGCCAGCAAAGAGGAAAATAACAATACAAAATCCGAACCGGTCCTCGGTTATCAGGATCTAGGTCGTGTGAGAGAAAAAATTGTCATTATATTAAGGTCCACACATATTGACAATCAAGTCAAACCCGATCCCGACGTCTTATCGGCCAGCTGGCGCAACCGCCAGGCTGAATGGTCAGATCGTCTTTAACAAAGTTGAGTCGTCCAAGCGACCGTTATTCTTATGCCTCGGCAGCCCAAGCTATCCGAATGTCTCGGTAGTCCGGGCTATCCTTATGCCTCGGCAGTCCGAGCTATCCTTATGCCTCGGCAGTCCGAGCCGTCCCCATGCCTCGGCGACCCAAGCCGTCCCCGTGCCTCGGCATTCCGAGCCATTCTAATGCCTCAGCAGTCCGAGCCATCCCATTCCTCGACCATCCAAGCTGAACTACTTTATACCTCTGCGGAGCCTAGCGCGGGAGAGTTCAAATTCGCTCTAACAGAATAAGATTCCAAACAAAGAATCATATCCAGAAGTGGCCTAGGACCCACAAGAGTGGCCTACGGCCTACGCAGTCATTAAATCTCGAGGTATCAACCAGCTCTCCCAGCCATCGATCCTCTAACTGACAAGATACATACCCTATTGCCCTCGTAACAAATTTGATCCAAATCCATCTCGAATCCCAACAGTTTTCAGACCCCTTCCGGGGTCATGTCTAAGGAATCAGGTGATCGCCTATAAAAACCATAACCCTCCAATCACTAAGGTATGCAAGCTCTAACACATACTTTCACATTCATTCACTGAATCCTATACTCCATTAAAGCTCTTACGAGAGCTCGGAGGAAGATTCTTCTGGGAGAGCCTTCTTCTCACATCTGCTTGCTATGAATCTCTACTAACTTGGGTATCGGAGGGTCCTCCGCAGAGGGCAAACCCCCATGGTGCCACCCTCTGCGTGCGGGCTATCTTGCAGGTTCCATCTTGAGGCGATGAGTTTAGCGTCCGGAGTAGGAACCAGGAGTGCACCCGAGTTGAAGAACGGATTTCCCTGACAACAAGTACCACTTTATGCTTGATCCAAGAGTCATAATTAATTACAACATAATTTAACAAATAAAATCAAGAAACCAAAATACCAATCAAAATTTGATAATTTATGAATTTTAAGATATAATTTTGTTGGAAAAAGTTAAATAAAAAAAAGGAGAACGCCGTTCATGAGCAATGAAACGTTGCGTGAACGTTCGAAGGCCAACATTCACCAACGTCCAGAAATGGCCCAAACAATTCATTTTGTAAGCCATTTCTGATGTGATTTGGGGCTAAAGGCCATTATGGGCCAAGCCGTTGGAGGTTTTATGGGCCGAGCTCAAGGATTCAAGATGAAAAAGAATGATTTGGGAGTAGCCCTATAAGTTTTTGATCTCATTTTATTTCTATATTTTATTAATCTTTTCTTGGGCATATGAAGGTAATCATTAGGTTTGCACCTTCATACAATCATGTTTGTAGTAGAAGGATCGGATTGAACCGGATCGTTGTACCTTGGGGACACCAACAATGCACGAAGGGACGAAAATCTGATCCTTAGGGTAGTGTCTAACACGCCTCGATCCTGATTTGATCCATATCTTATTTTTAATTTTTACTTTATTTTGTATTTAAAATTCTATAATAATTTTTAGTAATTTCTAGGAAATATTATTTTTGGCAAGATCAAAAATAATTTTTCAACAAACTTAATATCAAGAACTTACAAATCTAAAATATTTATAAGTTTATCCAAATAATGAACTTGATGTGATATAACATCATTGAAAATATTTTCGTTCACAACAAATTTTAAATTTGAAAATGAATTTGTAACGATACTATTTATTTAAAATAATTTAACAAAAAATTATGAGTGCTCCTTACTTTACATATGTCCCAGACAAATCCAGGTAACCACTTTCCCAAGATTTCTTTCAGACCTAATTAATAATCCCAAACCATTCAAGCATTAAAACAATGTTACGTTACTATTTCCACTTTAATTGATAAAGTTTCTCGATCTTCAAATTCTAACAATACCTCTTTTTAACAAGAAACTATTACTAGCCCAATGGAACGCTCTCACAGCTCAATGGGAAGGCTCCTTCATGGAGCTCAGAATATATAGAGAGAGAAATAAAAAGCAATAGGAGAGAGAGAGAGAGAGAGAGAGAGAGAGAGAGAGAGGGGGGCGGGGGGGGGGGGGGGGGGATTAAAAGCAAGAAATTTTTTGTTTTTGTGCATCGGGGGATTAAAAGCAAGAAATTTTTTTGTGTGCATCAGAACAAAAATGCATGCATTATACGTGATAATTGATCCATGTGATGATTGATTCATGCATATAGTCATATGTGTAATGTAAAAAGAATAAAATATTTTCATCATATACGCGCATGAATCAATCATCATACATGGTATATAATTTTTTTAAAAGTAGTGATGGATTCAGATTAATAGGTAATTAAAGTATTACAAAACCGATAAAAGAAAGAAAAAAAAGAGAGAGACTGGATGAATGATTGTGTGCCGTGTCAATTCCTTCTAAAGAAATGGCTAATTCTGTGAGCCTGGGGCCAGCAAAAATCAGTGAATGCTGCAATACATATCCAAACCACAAGTCAACATTTGTATAAATGAATTGATAAAACATCAATGAAATTGAATACTGACAATAAAGCAAAACATGAGACCAATATCCCAAAAGCAATAATAGTTCTCATCTCAACACAGTTGAGTAATTGAAACTATATGAACTAATGCTAATAAAAAGGGTGACCAAGATACTTATGCTTGACTTTTCGCATTATTGACACCATTCTTAATGACACTTTTCTACAAGCTGTCCCTTGAGTCAACATGCAAATACATTTAGTCAACACGAGCCTTTCACGGCCGGTTAGTTTGACCCTTCCATGAAAGTGAGCCTAGGCATATCAACCAAAAGAAAAAGCCTTGTTGTATCATTTTTTGGCACGGGGTAAAATCGTCATTGCATTGATATCCGTGCGAGGCGGCTAAGGCTGACCTCCTTCCGTCGTCTCCCTCCGGGCTTCCGCAGCTCGGCCCTTCCGGACTTCCCTAGCTCGGCCTCTTCCGGGCTTCCCTAGCTCGGCCCCTTCCGGGCTTCCCTAGCTTGGCCTCTTCCGGGCGTCCGTAGCTCGGCCTCTTCCGGGCTTCCCCAGCTCGGCCCCTTCCGGGCTTCCGTAGCTCGGCCTCTTTCGGGCTTCCGTAGCTCGGCCCTTTCCGGGCTTCCGTAGCTCGGCCTCTTTCGGGCTTCCCTAGCTCGGCCTCTTCCGGGCTTCCCTAGCTCGGCTCCTTCCGGGCTTCCGTAGCTCGCTTCTACCTAGCGATCCACGCCCTGACGTCTACCTCCGCGGAACCTGACGCGGGAGAGCTTAAGCTTACTCGAGCAGCACCTTAGGCAAGGAATCATGTTGAGACGTGGCCTAAGACCTATTGTAACCGCCCCAGGTCTACTCACCCAGATCCCAAGACATCAAGGAGCTCTCCCAGCCGTCGATCCCTTAACAAACAAGGCGTGGATTCTAACGGCCCCACAACGGTCTGATTCTGTCTACCCCCGTATCGTAACAACCCCAGAACCTTCCAGAAGATGCTAAAGTCCCCAGGTGACAGTCTATAAATGTCAGATTGGCAGATTCCCTCAGGTACGCGACTCTTGACGCACAAAACTCTGGAATCATTCCTCTCTCCCGGCAGCTCGTCGGTGCTCTGCCCCTCCTAGAGCTTCCGATTGGCCGCCCCCTGGAGAGGTCTCCCGGAGAGATCTACCTCTCCATTGTCTGGTTGATCGCCGATTCCTTCCTCACTGACTTGAGCGTCGGAGGCCTTCCGCGGAGGACCACCCCCAGCGTCCCTCCGCGTGTGGGCTTCCTTTTTTGCAGATCTGCCGCACCCTCTCCCTGGAGATCGACCGCGCCCGAGTCGGAGGACAGATCCCGACGGCAACAGATTGGCGCTAGAGGAAGGGTCTCAAGTCCCGTTAAAACTTGAAGAAAGGAGACAAGGATCCCGATCCGGAGAAGAACCTCTCTGATGGCCAACCGGAAGAGAGCAACCTCTGATGCCCAAGATCAGGTCGCCTCCCAGAGGCCTGATCCGACTGGCGCCACAGCGCCACAACCCCCGCCTGTCGAGACTCCGTCGCCGCCTGCCATTCCGGTGACTCAGGACCAGTTCGCTACACAGGTCCAGCAAGTCCAGGCCCTTACCCATCTGGTACAGGAGCGCCTTACGGCTCCTCCTGCTTCGCATCCCCAGAAAGAAGCGGCGACTTCTTCTTCGCCGGCAACCTCCTCCTCTGATCCGCGTGAATCAGTGGATCCCCCACATCGCCCCAGGGGGGACAAACCGGTCCCTTGAACCGGTTACGATAGAGATCCTCCCAGATCTCGGCGAGCCCGCTCCCTCTCTCCGGCGACGTCTCACCATGATTCGACGCCATCCTTGCGGTTCTCGCGCCCAGCCCCTCCTCTAGCCGGTGAGGAGGAGATCCGCCGTCAGATCCAAGAGATGCGTCAGGAGCTGGACGCCGCCAAGCAGACCCATCTGCCCCAGCCCAAAGCAGAGCAGGGCATCCCTTTCTCTAAGGGAATCACGGAGGAAGTGATTCCCTCCCACGTTAAGCTGCCAACCGTCGAGCCCTATCACGGCTCCACTGATCCGGACGACCATCTCAGTAGCTTCCGGTCAATAATGATGTTCCACGGAGCATCTGATGCGATCCTCTGCCAAGCCTTTCCATCCACCCTCAGAGGATCCGCCCGAACTTGGTTCAACGCCTTGAAGCCAGGTTCCATCGATTCATTTGACGAGCTGAGCCACCTTTTCATCGGCCAGTTCGTCAGCAGCCGCCGCCACCGACGGAGATCCGACTCCCTCTCCGAAGTCAAGCAAAGAGAGGAGGAGTCCTTGAGGAATTACCTTGGCCGCTTTAATAAGGCCATGTTGGAGGTAGACCACCTTAATCATGAGGTGGCTATGTCCGCCCTGGCGGGGGCGTCTCAAAGGAAAGCGACTTCTATCTGGCTATGGAGGTCAGCTACCCCCCATGTCTCTCTGATATGATAGCCCTTGCGGATAAGTACGCTAGGGTCGAGGAGTCGCGGAGAGTCGCCCGCGCTGAGCAGGCAAGGAAGAAGCAAGAGCCCAAAGCTCCCGACAGACACCGCCCTGTCCATCGGCCAAGTCCACCTCGCCGCCAAAGAGTCCCTCCGCTGCCGCCGAGGAATCGCTCCCGGAGTCCTCCCAGGCGGTTCGATCGCTATACTCCGCTGACTGTACCCGGGCGCAGATCCTCATGGAGATAGAGCGCCAACTTCCCCGGCCAGTACCTCTCCGAGGGAACCCGACTCGTAGGGATCCCGCTAAGTACCGCCGCTACCATAGGGAACATGGTCATGACACTGAGGAATGCTGGCAGCTGAAGAATGAAATCGAGAGACTGATTCAGCGGGGACGGCTGGACCAGTTCAGAAGAGCACCTGAGCCGCCACAAGGAGGTAACCGCCAGCCTGAGCTCCCACAACTCCCTTCTCCACCAAATCCGCCCGTGGTTGGCTGTATCAACATGATTGAGGAGGCCGGCGGATCGAGCTCCAGAGGCGACGGTGATGCACCGGTGCCGAAGAAGGTACGCACAGGCGAACTTTCCTTTTCCGATGATGATCTTCTTGGGATACAGCTCCCCCATGATGACACACTTGTTGTATCCCTTAACTTGAACAATTATGATGTAAGCCGAATCCTGGTCGATAGTGGAAGTTCGGTAAATGTTTTGTACCTCGGTGTGTTTGCCAGGATGAAATTGCTCATAAAAAACCTTCGAGCCGTAGATTTCACCTTGATGGGATTCACCGGCGACATCATCATCCCAGAAGGAATCGTCACCCTGACGGTCCGCGCAGGAACCTGGCCCCTCGTAACCATTGTACAGACCGACTTCCTAGTGACCGACCTCAGGTCCCCATACAATGCCATATTCGGCAGGCCTGGCTTGATGTCCCTTAAGGCGGTTGTCTCTATCCCACATCTGTCTATGAAGTTCCCCACCGAGCGAGGAATTGGAGTGGTTCGGGGAAGTCAGGCCATGGCTCGGCAATGTTTTGTCACGAGCCTTCAGTCCAGAATTCCCGAGGTTGACGGGCTAGACGCTCGCGAAGATTTCGCCGAACAACGGGGGGAACCGGCGGAAGAACTGGAAGAAGTACCACTAGACGAAGCTCGGCCCGACCGAACCATAAGGATCGGGTCGCTACTCGAAGGAGAGCCTCGTCGCGAGCTGATCAGATTCCTCCAAAGCAATGCGGACATCTTCGCCTGGACCGCCTCCGACATGCCAGGGATTAACCCCGAGGTCCTCGTCCATCGTCTCAATGTGGACGAGATGCACAGGCCTGTTAAGCAGAAGAAGAGAAGCTTCGCCCCAGAACGGCAAAAAGCCATTGAAGAGGAGGTCGACAAACTCATCAAAGCCAATTTTGTCCGAGAGGTGAATTACCCAAGTTGGTTGTCAAATGTCGTCATGGTGAAAAAGTCGAATGACAAATGGAGGATCTGCATCAACTTCACCGACCTCAACAAGGCATGCCCGAAGGATAGCTTCCCCCTCCCTCGGATCGACCAGCTCGTGGACGCCACCTCAGGCCACCAAATGCTGTCATTCATGGATGCCTATTCGGGCTACAATCAGATCCGGATGGCCCCCGAAGATGAAGAAAAGACCGCCTTCATAACCGACCGAGGTACCTATTGTTATCGTGTTATGCCTTTTGGTCTTAAAAATGCAGGGGCGACCTACCAGCGGCTGGTCAACAAAGTGTTCAAAGAGCAAATCGGCTGGAACATGGAGGTGTACGTAGATGATATGCTGGTCAAAAACAAGGAAGTGCTGCGGCATGTTGAGGACCTCGCGGAGAGCTTTGTCACGCTGCGCAAATATGGAATGAAGCTCAACCCAACCAAGTGTGCCTTCGGCGTCAATTCCGGGAAATTCCTTGGCTTCATGGTCTCCCAGCGGGGTATCGAGGCTAACCCTCAGAAGATTCAAGCTCTCCAACGAATGGCGCCTCCAGCGTCTATTAAGGAGGTCCAGCGCTTAACCGGGAGGATAGCGGCCCTTAACCGCTTCGTGGCTCGGTCAGCCGAGAGATGCCTCCCCTTCTTCAAAACTCTCCGATCGGCCAAAAATTTTCGGTGGACTCCTGAGTGCCAGAAATCATTTCAAGATCTCAAGAAGTACCTCGGCTCGCCTCCGCTTCTCAGTAGTCCGATCCCGGGGGAGACTCTATTTCTGTACCTGGCCATTTCAGAGGGCGCAGTTTGCTCGGTGCTAGTCAAAGAAGAAAGCAAAATCCAGAGGCCGATCTACTATGTGAGTAGGCTGCTCCGCGATGCGGAGACGAGGTACACCAGGATTGAGAAAATGGTGCTGGCTTTGATCACCTCAGTCCGGAAGCTACGGCCTTATTTTCAAGCACATTCAGTGACGGTCCTCACCGATCAACCCATCAAGGCGGTGGTCCACCGTCCAGAAACATCGGGGAGAATGACCAAATGGGCCGTCGAACTAAGCGAGCATGATACATTTTCAACCTCGCCCGGCCATCAAAGCCCAAGTGCTAGCCGATTTCCTCCTCGAGTGTACCATCCCAGAAGACGGCTCTACCCCAGAAAATCCCGAAGGACCAAAGCCTGAAGCTCGGTGGCTCCTTCACGTCGATGGGTCGTCCAATGCCCATCACTCCGGTGCGGGTCTAGTCCTCACCAGCCCAGAGGGAATGATCTTCGAATACGGCGTCCGATTCTCCTTCCCGGCTTCCAACAACGAAGCCGAGTACGAGGCCCTGTTAGCTGGTCTCCGGATCGCCCGCAACCTGAAGGTGGGAAAGCTTAACGCCTTCACCGACTCTCAGCTGGTGGCCGGCCATGTGCGGGGAGAGTTTGAAGCCCGAGAACCGAACATGATCCGATATCTCCAGGAGGTGCGCGGCCTACTTCCCCACTTTACCGAGTTTGAAATTATTCAAATTCCTAGATCGGAAAACGCCCGTGCCGACCTACTCTCCCGATTGGCAACCGCGGAGACGATGGATGCTGAGCAAAAATTCCATCTGGAGACTCTGAAAAAGCCGAGTATCATGGAAGCCGATCGGGTGATGCAAATCGAGGCCGAACCATCCTGGTTTGACCCTATCCTCAACTATCTCAAAGAAGGGTCGCTCCCATCCGACCGAAGAGAGGCCAGGAAATTGAAGCTGCAGGCGACCCACTATGTATTGATTGACAGCCAACTTTACAAGCGGTCTTTTTCTATGCCGCTGCTCAGATGCCTCCGCCCACCCGAGGCGGACTATGCTCTACGAGAGGTACATGAAGGGATTTGCGGCAACCATCTGGGAAGCCGGTCCCTATGCCACAAGGTGCTGCGGCAAGGCTATTACTGGCCAACCATGTAGAAAGATGCGGACGACCTAGTCCGAGCCTGTGACGCCTGCCAGAGACATTCAAGCATCCAGAGGCTCCCTTCCGCCGAGCTAGTTTCTATATCCTCCGCCTGGCCCTTTGCCAAGTGGGGGATGGACATCCTCGGCCCATTCCCGCTGGCGACGGACAGCGAAAATTCTTATTTGTCGCCATTGACTACTTCACCAAGTGGGTTGAAGCGGAAGCAGTTGCGCAAATCACCGAAGCACGGGCCAGAGACTTTGTATGGAGGTCCATCGTCTGCCGGTTCGGCCTCCCCCACACCATAATCACCGATAACGGTAAGCAGTTCGACAACTCCAAGTTCCGCCAATTCTGCGAGGAACACGGAATCCGTCACCACCTTACTTCGGTCGGGCACCCACAAGCTAACTGAGCGGCCGAAGTGACCAACAGGACTCTCCTCCAAGGAATCAAAGCTCGCCTCTCCAGAGCCCAAGGCAGGTGGGCGGATGAGCTACACCATGTCTTATGGGCCTATCGCACCACCCCGAGAATTCCGACGGGCGAGACTCCATTTCGAATGGCTTTTGGCACGGAGGCCGTCATCCCTATGGAAATAGGCCTCCCATCTTTGCGGGTGGAGAGTTATTCAGAGGAAGCCAGCAATGAGCAACTTCGCACCAACCTCGACTTGGTAGAGGAAGTCAGAGAGAAGGCCCGAATCAGGACGACTGCTTATCAACAGAGGGTGGCTCGGTACCATGCCTCCAGGGTCAAGGGGAAAACCTTCCTACCCGGCGACCTCGTCCTCCGAAAAGCTTATGTATCCAAACCGCTGGAGCAAGGAAAGCTGGCGCCGAACTGGGAGGGTCCGTACCAAATCACGGAGATCATTGGGCCGGGAACCTACAAGCTGCAGGATCTCGATGGGAAATCCGTCCCCCGAACGTGGAACTCGGACAACCTCCGCAAATACTATCAATAGGGTATGTCCTTTATGCTTCGCCAGTTATCTATTTTTCCGCAACTTGCTGTGTGAATCGATTATGCACCATATTGCCATAAATTGTAAAAGGAAATAGATGCTGCTTACCAATCCTCGGTACAACCGAGTTATCTACCTGGACAGAAAATCTCCGAACCTTGGCAGGGCCAAGTAAAACAAAATCTCCGAACCTTGGCAGGGCCAAGTAAAACAAAATCTCCAAACCTTGGCAGGGCCAAGTAAAACAAAATCTCCGAACCTTGGCAGGGCCAAGTAAAACAAAGTCTCCGAACCTCGGTTGGGCCGAGCAACAAAATCTCCGAACCTTGGCAGGGCCAAGTAAAAAAAGTCTCCGAACCTCGGCTGGGCCGAGCAACAAAATCTCCGAACCTTGGCAGGGCCAAGTAAAACAAAGTCTCCGAACCTCGGCTGGGCCGAGCAACAAATCTCCGAACCTTGGCAGGGCCAAGTAAAACAAAGTCTCCGAACCTCGGCTGGGCCGAGCAACAAATCTCCGAACCTTGGCAGGGCCAAGTAAAACAAAATCTCCGAACCTTGGCAGGGCCAAGTAAAACAAAGTCTCCGAACCTCGGGGGCCGAGCAACAAAATCTCCGAACCTTGGCAGGGCCAAGTAAAACAAAGTCTCCGAACCTCGGCTGGGCCGAGCAACAAAATCTTCGAACCTTGGCAGGGCCAAGTAAAACAAAGTCTCCGAACCTCGGCTGGGCCGAGCAACAAAATCTCCGAACCTTGGCAGGGCCAAGTAAAACAAAGTCTCCGAGCCTCGGCTGGGCCGAGCAACAAATCTCCGAACCTTGGCAGGGCCAAGTAAAACAAAGTCTCCGAACCTCGGCTGGGCCGAGCAACAAATCTCCGAACCTTGGCAGGGCCAAGTAAAACAAAATCTCCGAACCTTGGCAGGGCCAAGTAAAACAAAATCTCCGAACCTTGGCAGGGCCAAGTAAAACAAAGTCTCCGAACCTCGGCTGGGCCGAGCAACAAAATCTCCGAACCTTGGCAGGGCCAAGTAAAACAAAGTCTCCGAACCTCGGCTGGGCCGAGCAACAAAATCTCCGAACCTTGGCAGGGCCAAGTAAAACAAAGTCTCCGAACCTCGGCTGGGCCGAGCAACAAAATCTCCGAACCTTGGCAGGGCCAAGTAAAACAAAGTCTCCGAACCTCGGCTGGGCCGAGCAACAAAATCTCCGAACCTTGGCAGGGCCAAGTAAAACAAAGTCTCCGAACCTCGGCTGGGCCGAGCAACAAAATCTCCGAACCTTGGCAGGGCCAAGTAAAACAAAGTCTCCGAACCTCGGCTGGGCCGAGCAACAAATCTCCGAACCTTGGCAGGGCCAAGTAAAACAAAGTCTCCGAACCTCGGCTGGGCCGAGCAACAAATCTCCGAACCTTGGCAGGGCCAAGTAAAACAAAATCTCCGAACCTTGGCAGGGCCAAGTAAAACAAATTCTCCGAACCTTGGCAGGGCCAAGTAAAACAAAGTCTCCGAACCTGGCTGGGCCGAGCAACAAATCTCCGAACCTTGGCAGGGCCAAGTAAAACAAAATCTCCGAACCTTGGCAGGGCCAAGTAAAATATCTCTCCGAGCCTCGGCGGGGCCGAGCGATGAATCCCCCGAGCCATGATAAGGCAAGGTAAAAATCATTCGGGCTAAAACCCCAGCAAAAAAGTCTAAATCTACAAGCCTCGACCAAAGCCGAACAGCCCCCAAACAGTCCCCGAAGGACTTCGCCAGGTTTAAAAACGAGCGCGTTGGGTAAAAAACCATCGGCGCGCAAGAAGAAGCCACCATTGGCGAAACCACTCTCGAGGCCATCGGGCCCCACGTGGTCGACCAAAGGCCCCAAGCAGAGTTAGACGATTTCCCCCTCTGCCATCGGAAATCTTTCGGGTAACACCCCTATAACTCGTCGTTCAAAGAACCTACATCAGCGCGCAAAAAACGACGGGGCCACGCCAACCCCCTGATTCATTACACGAGTGAAGGCCATAAACCCTTAAGGAAAGGGACTTCACAGATAAACAAGGTCCATCTTTCATTCATAAAAGGAGGAGGACTACAAAGAGACTGCAAAAAAGCAAAAACAAGAACGGGCAGAGGCCCTGGAGTCAGTCCCCCCAGAGGCCAGTAACTCCTCCAGGCGTACTGTCAGGTCAGCCACCTGCTGACGAAGCGACAGAATCTCCTCCCCCTGCCGGTCTATCAACCGGCGTGAGGCCTCCGCCTCCCGGACTGAAACGTCCAAGAATTCCTCGGCAGTCCTCGCAAGCTGCTCATTGATCGCGAGGCCCGACGTGAGGCTCAGCCCGTCGACAGTTACGGAGGTGCGCCTCCCCTCCGAGTGCGGCAGGCTGCTAAGCGAGGAATGCGAGTCACTTGACGATCGCGCTGGAGAGTCCATTTTTCAGAGCTCAAGCCGAGGGATGGCAGAATCCAATCCCCCTCGGTCATATTTATACCTGCCAGGCAGGTATCCCGATCGGCCGCGCCGCAAACGCCGACCCATGAGAGTTTGCCACGTGTCACCATTCTAATGCGTGAGGAATCCGAAGAGTCACGCCCTATCCCAAGTAAGATCGATAAGCGCGAGCAGATTGTTCGGGGGTTCCCCAGGCAAACATTTTCCGATCCGTCGCCCCACGCATTAAACGCATTCGACACTTCCCCAGGCTGCTTAATACGCCCCTCTTCCTCGGAAAACGTGGAAGTCCGCCGCTCGGCCGATAACTTGCCCCCTCGAAAAGAGCAGCATCGCCAATAAAAGCGTGACAACACGCCGCCCGTTCCGCTCGGGCGCCCCCTTTATTAAGCGCCACGTGGACCTAACGCTGTGGCCTACAACGGTGGCTGAATCGCTCCCTCCGAGCTACAATAATCTCCGAACCTCGGCAGGGCCGAGCTACCAATTCTCCGAACCTTGGCAGGGCCAAGTAAAATGTTCTCCGAACCTTGGCGGGGCCAAGCAAATTTTCTCCGAACCTCGGCGGGTCCGAGCTACAAAATTCTCCGAACCTCGGCAGGGCCGAGCTACCAATTCTCCGAACCTTGGCAGGGCCAAGTGAAATGTTCTCCGAACCTTGGCAGGGCCAAGTGAAATAATCTCCGAACCTCGGCAGGGCCGAGCTACCAATTCTCTGAACCTTGGCAGGGCCAAGTAAAATGTTCTCCGAACCTTGGCGGGGCCAAGCGAAATTTTCTCCGAACCTCGGCAGGTCCGAGCTACAAATTTCTCCGAACCTTGGCGGGGCCAAGCGAAATTTTCTCCGAACCTCGGTGGGTCCGAGCTACAAAATTCTCCGAACCTCGGCAGGGCCGAGCTACCAATTCTCCGAACCTTGGCAAGGCCAAGTAAAAGTTCTCCGAACCTTGGCGGGGCCAAGTGAAATTTTCTCCGAACCTCGGCGGGTCCGAGCTACAAAGTTCTCCGAACCTTGGCAGGGCCAAGTGAAATTTTCTCCGAACCTCGGCAGGGCCGAGCTACAAAATTCTCCAAACCTCGGCAGGACCGAGCTACAAAATCCTTCGAACCTTGGCAGGGCCAAGTAAGACGTTCCCCGAAACTCGACTATCCCGAGTGATTGATTCCTTGAACCATGACGAGAAGGGGTGTGAATTCCCTGAGCTTCGGCCACGGTCGACTCACGATACTCCGAGCTCCAATAAAAGCGGAACGCAAAAATACCAGACTCCTGACCTAAGCAAGGAGCGTATTTCGCCGAACGATCTCTGCACCGCCGCATACGAACCTCGATTAGTTCGAGTGGCATGGGATCCTCATCTAAGGACGAACGGAACGCTTTTGACGCCCGCAAACAACAATAGCAAAAAGCTCGACACAAGAAAAGATAGAGATTGAGACACAGAATATAACTCTCTTTATTGCCGATCATGATCAATTACAAATGCCTCACAGGCATTACAAGAGCATTGAAATGTATAAAATAAAGACAAATTCAAAACCCGAGCAACTGCTCCAAAGCAGACCTAGGCGACTGCGATGTTCTGACGGCCGGATCGGCAAATCAGGCAAACCACGGAATCAGTCCACCCGGGCGGATGAATTAAAAGATCCAAAAGGAGGCATGGCCCGCGGATGCTGATTCTGAGGATCCGGACGATCCAGCCTGCTCCCCTAGGAGGGGGTGCTGGATCGCGGGTCGTCGCCCAGCCAAGGGAACCGGAGACCATCCGACCCCGGTTGCTCCCATATTTTCCCTTCCGTGGCAAGGATTCCCCTCAGAGAAGGGACGGAACCCAAGCCAGCAAAAAAGGGGGAGTCTATGCGTGTTACGGGGGTGTCGATACGCCTCCTGCCATAAGCCCCCCGTAACCGGCCGCAAAGGTCACACGGGAAGAGTTATATGTGCGCTCCCCGTGTGATCTCTGCGCCCCCCATGTGCGCTCTCCATGTGATCTCCGGGACTCATCCCTTAAGGACGAGCCATCCTCCAGCTGCTCCCCGGTCGCCCCAGCTGTCCGGCGGCAAGGAGCCCATGAAAGGAAAAGTCGATCCTCCCACTCGTAGCAACAGAGAAATGAGCATGGTAAAAGTTCTAACAAGAAAGAAACTTTGGGGATAACCAGATGAGACCCCCTTTTCCTTTTTATAGGCAGGAAAGACTCGGGATGAGCTATCAGAGCTGAGAGTCTCGAGATTCAAACACCTGTCCCACCCTCCACACGGCCCCTCAGGGTGAACACAGCACCCCACTGCGCGCCAAGCCCATCGCCTTAGTTGTGACGTGTACGGAGATCCCTTTCTGATCCCGAATCACGGCCAGTAAATACAGGAAATCGTCTGCTGACACTTCGAAAACCGACGGGCTCAGAAAATCATCCTTTGAAAAAGTACTGTCCAATAGTGGACGGTTGCGTGCGCGTCACGATGGGGTAGTCTGCATGGAAAAAGAGCACCTTCCGGAAAGCTCTGATGCAGCTTTATACCCCCCACTGTGCCGTATCACCGCTTCTAGTAAAGTAAAAACCGAATTTCCTGCGGGACAGCAGGGCGCTGGCAGGATGGCAGGAAGCACGAAAACCTATTTTATCTGTCGGCCCCAGCCGACCTATTTTATCCGTCGGCCCCAGCCGACCTATTTTACCTGTCGGCCCTAGCCGACCTATTTCTTCTGTCGGCCCACGCCGACCTATTTTTGCCTGTCGGCCCTAGCCGACCTATTTCTTCTGTCGGCCCACGCCGACCTATTTTCGTTCGTCGGCCCACGCCGACCTATTTCTTCTGTCGGCCCACGCCGACCTATTTTCGTCCGTCGGCCCTAGCCGACCTATTTCTTCTGTCGGCCCCAGCCGATCTATTTTATTCATCGGCCCCAGCCGACCTATTTCTTCTGTCGGCCCAGCCAATCTATTTTATTCATCGGCCCCAGCCGACCTAATTTATCCATCGGCACCAGCCGACCTATATTGTTCGTCGGTCCCAGCCGATCTATTCTGCCCGTCGGCCCTGCCGATCCATTTTATCTGTCGACCCAAGCCGGCCTATTCCATCCGTCGACCCCAGCCGGCCTATTTTGCCTGTCGGCCCTGGCCGGCCTATTTCGCCTATCGGTCCGAGCTAACGCATTTGCCTAGTCTTGGAATAAAGATAACCTAAGATCGCTAGCGAGCCGCAGACCGCTCAAGGCGAAACTGGGCGACGGTAAGGCCAAACCAGGACAGCACTTAAGTCAAAACAGAAAGTTCTTTTATTAAGGAACGACAGATAAGCAAGGTACAATAACAACTCCTACGAACCAGGAGCCACACCAGCCTTTGAGGAGCCCTCAGTTGCGCCTGCGGAGGCGTGACTAGGCTCACCCTTCTCCAATGTTCTCGCCCCCTCGGCGGCAGTTTGCGATCATCCCTCAGAAACTGCAGCTTCGCTGGGACTAGGGGCGGCACCAGGTTCGCCGTCAGACACGTCGGCATATTCATCTTCGTCTTCTTCTTCTTCAGACTCGCCATCGTCGGGATCTTGGGCGCTCAGGAAAGAAAGATCCCACTCCGGGCGCTCACTGAGAATCCGCTGTTTACACTCTTCTATCCCATGATGGAAGGCGTCAACGCTAATAGCGTCCTGCCTACCCTTGAGAATGGCATGCTGCGTTTTGACTTCTGCAGTCTGCTTCTCAGCCTCGATCACTTGGGCCTTCAAAATGACATTTTGTTCCTCAAGCTCGCTAGCCCGTGTCTCGAGTTCCGAGCTCCTACTGCGAGTGGACGCGAGCACACCTTGAAGAGCCCGAATCTTCGACCCCATCCTCGCCATCTGGAAAAGCCAAAATCAATCGGCGTCGCAAGGAGCCAGTAGAAAAATAAAGAGGGTAAAATGGGAGCATACCTCCCCCTCTCGCCTGGCCAACCTTTTGGCCAGCTCCTCGGCCTCACTCCGGGCTCTTGTCCTGTCAGCGCCGACCAGCTCGACCCTCTCTTGCAGGGTACTGATCTTCGATTGTCTGGCTTCAATCTCCCCACGAGCTTGCGACAATTCGTCACTCACCCGAGTTATCGTCCCTTGATGCCACCTAGCGTTCTCCTTCAAATGGGCAATTTCACCATCATGCCGTTTCAATTTCTCCTCCACTTCGCCGAGCATTCTCGCCAGGCGCCTTCTTTCATCGTCGGCCTCCCTCCCCAGCCGACTCATACTCTCACCATGTTCCCGCTGCATCGCCGCCACCTCCGCGGAGTGTTTCGATTTAATCTTGGCCAACTCCAAGCACGCGTCGTCGTTCTTCGCTAGGAGTCCCTGTAACTCCTCCACCCTGCGCTTCTGCTTGGACACCTCGTCCACGGCAGCCTGATGTGCCGCTCTTGCCGCCTTCGAGTTCCTGTCCATCGTGTCCATGAGCTCTTCGAACTGCTCAGACACCTTCAGCCGCGACTGGAGCTCGACATTCTCCCTCCGGGCCTGGGCGCTGGCCCCCGTCGCCAAACTCAAGCGCCAGCAAATCGCCCGGGAAAGCAAAACGCTCTGCAAAGGCAAAAACTGAATAAGCGCCCACGACGGGGTCCATCGAGAAACATCTGTCACGCAGGAAAAGTGACTCACCCGCGAAGCGTAGTCCCGGGTCATCCTCATCAAAGTTGTGTTATCAATGGCAGGAAGGAGATGGATACTCTCAGCTACACCTTGCTGCCCGAACGCAGCATCGACCAATCCCAGGTCGGCAAACTTGTCCATCGACGGATCCGCACCCGGATGCAGGACCGACCTTATCATGGCGGAAAACGCCTCATCAATGCTAGTCTCCGAGCTGCTGGGTTGACCGGCCCCGTCTGAGGGACCGGCCTGGACGACCCCCACCTGAGAAGCCTTCAACCTCCCAGCCTCCTCCATCAGGGCCCTGGCTTGGGCCTCTTCAGATAGCTCGGCCAGCCCAAGCGCCAGCCTCCCCAAAATCTTCTTCGAGGGAGCCCGATCGTGGGACCCCCACTTTGTTGTGCTCCCTCCACCGATGCATCCTTTCCAGTCGCCACCACCTGCGTCTCCTCCGCGGGCTCCCCCGAGGCCTCGGTCTGACCCGCCTCTTGACCCATCGAGGGCGGCCCGACCTCACTGCTACCAGACTCCCCGGCGGACAGACCAAGTAGGGGCTCCCCCTGAACTTCCTCCGCTGCGGCTATCTCCTCCCCCTCTCCCGCTGGAGCTAGTGGTAATCCCGGGGACAATGGGCCCCTCTGCTACGGCCGTCTCCGCTGGACCCGTCGTAGGTTCCTCTTTCAAGGGGGACGCGGTCGGACGAGCCAGCGGAGCTTCATCCGAACTATCCGATATCTCCAGTACGAGGGCGCCAGGTGCCGTGGCCATTCTCCCCAGATCCTCCTTCGCCCCGGCGGTCCTATGGGGACTGCTCCGACGTTCGGTGGGTTTTTGGCAGAGGTATGGGCCCTTTTCTCGGGCCGGCCGCTGTCCGCGCCGCTACCTTCCCCTGGGCGCTTCCCCCTCTTCCTCTTGGAGAGGCTCGACAACGCCAACCTTGTGGCTGTCAAACCGGAATTTACATGCTCAGACCCAAGCGCGTAATCAAGAAAAATACACAGCGCAAAAAGGGACTCACCTTGTGGATCCAGAGGGCTGAGCCCGGCTGCGAAGAGGGCCCCCTCTGATAATAGGTCGTTAGCCGAAAATACCTGTCCATTATGAAGGACGTCCAGGTCCCTCTCCTCCTGCGCCGATAAGGCCGGATGCGTTTCCGCATCCCTCGCAACTTCCCCCCATCGTCGAGGGAAATCGGAACCGACGTTCCCCTCCGCAATCATGAATCGGCTCTTCCACCCCTTGATGGAAGAAGGCTTATCCGCGATGACATTAAAAGATCTCCGGGGCCCGATGGAGGTCCACTCCGATTTCCTCCCGGGAGTCAAGTGGTAACAGGTGCGGAAAAGGGGGAGAGTTGCAACGACTTGAATCTGGTGACACATCGAAATGAATCCGACGATATTCGCCAACTATTTGGAGCCACCATCGATGGACAGATGTTGTAGTGGGTCATGATCTCCTTCACCAAGGGATGGAGAGGAAAACGAAGTCCCACCTTAAAACTATCCTCATAGATAAAGACTCCGGACTCTAATCCCCGAGTAACCCTATCTTCGGGTTTTGGCACCCGCAAAACTACATCCAGGGGCAGACCATACCTCTGGTGAATCCTCCCCAAATCCTCAGCAACGATTTCTGAGGCCACATCTTCAGGGCTCATCGCCATCTCGGTTGAGAGAAATTCCGGCGAAAACGATGAACGCTGGAGAGGATGAGAGACCAATGCTCTTCTGAAAACAAGGTGAGAAGACGCCGCGAACATGCGCACATGTGCATAAGTATATATATATCTAGGGCGGCTGTCACTTCGCTTCTCCGCCAAGGAACCGCCCTGGGGAGGCGGGACGTCTCATTCGAGGCGTCCGGAATCGCCTCGATAAACCTCCATATCGATCGGGATTCACGGCACGGCACAATCTCAACCGTCGCTAGTGGAGGAACCTTACCTCCGAAGGTACGATGGCCCTGTCGCATTAATTAGGGCATCATTGCATGAACTGTTTAGGCCAAGACGTCCCATCCAGGGTGCGCCACTTGAGCTTATACTCCCTACGCCCGAACCTACGCTTCGAACTAGGGAGTGGAGGGCATGTGTTGGGGGGTAAAATCATCATTGCATTGATATCCGTGCGAGGCGGCTAAGGCTGACCTCCTCCCGCCGTCTCCCTCCGGGCTTCCGCAGCTCGGCCCTTCCGGGCTTCCTTAGCTCGGCCTCTTCCGGGCTTCCCTAGCTCGGCCCCTTCCGGGCTTCCCTAGCTCGGCCTCTTCCGGGCTTCCCTAGCTCGGCCCCTTCCGGGCTTCCGTAGCTCGGCCTCTTCCGGGCTTCCCCAGCTCGGCCCCTTCGGGCTTCCGTAGCTCGGCCTCTTTCGGGCTTCCGTAGCTCGGCCCTTTCCGGGCTTCCGTAGCTCGGCCTCTTCCGGGCTTCCCTAGCTCGGCCTCTTCCGGGCTTCCCTCGCTCGGCCTCTTCCGGGCTTCCCTAGCTCGGCCTCTTCCGGGCTTCCGTAGCTCGCTTCTACCTAGCGATCCACGCCCTGACGTCTACCTCCGCGGAACCTGATGCGGGAGAGCTTAAGCTTACTCGAGCAGCACCTTAGGCAAGGAATCATGTTGAGACGTGGCCTAAGACCTATTGTAACCGCCCCAGGTCTACTCACCCAAATCCCAAGACATCAAGGAGCTCTCCCAGCCGTCGATCCCTTAACAAACAAGGCGTGGATTCTAACGGCCCCACAACGGCCTGATTCTGTCTACCCCCGTATCGTAACAACCCCAGAACCTTCCAGAAGATGCTCAAGTCCCCAGGTTACAGTCTATAAATGTCAGATTGGCAGATTCCCTCAGGTACGCGACTCTTGACGCACAAAACTTTGGAATCATTCCTCTCTCCCGGCAGCTCGTCGGTGCTCTGTCCCTCCTAGAGCTTCCGATTGGCCGCCCCCTGGAGAGGTCTCCCGGAGAGATCCACCTCCCCATTGTCTGGTTGATCGCCGATTCCTTCCTCACTGACTTGAGCGTCGGAGGGCCTTCCGCGGAGGACCACCCCCAGCGTCCCTCCGCGTGTGGGCTTCCTTTTTTGCAGATCTGCCGCACCTCTCTCCTTGGAGATCGACCGCGCCCGAGTCGGAGGACGGATCCCGGCGGCAACAATTAGCATACGTAAGATGCATGGATTAATCATGTGCTCATGCTATCACATGTGTCACGGTTCAATGAATTTTGATATATATTGCACATATGGTAGCATAGATATATAATCAATTTGCATGTCTGATATATGCTTAATGCACCAAAAAAGTGCAGTAAATTTTTTTTTCACCGAAAAAGAAAAAAAGAAGTTTAGGCATCCCAGGGAAACCACTGCAATGCAAAAATCTTGAACATGGAGATCCCCAACTTGGTCTCAATCAGCAAAACCATCTTCCAAATGTCATTATGGCAACACCAACATCATTTAAAAGGCGTCGATTTGAGGTCTTGATTAGGAGAACTGGTAACCCAAGGGAGATTTGGGGGACTTCCTGATATATTTATCAGGTCTAACCAGGAAATATAGGATCTCTGGGTTTAGCAAAGAAGCTATTAAAAAAGAATCCTCTTAAGACTAAATGCAAAGGCTTTATTCTGATGAGTTAAAAAGTAGGCAAATAGCCGTCTCTCTGGACCCTCAACGCATTTATGGTGGCACTTTATCTTTTCCTTCGGAAACTAACCAGAGGCAACACAAATCAAGGGTATCAAATGGGCACACTTCTCACGTATTAACAAGAGGAACAAACATTAGACGAAATTATAAACATTGTACTACATGGTGCATATAAATGACATAATAATATGAACAATTAATAGGTAACCGAGAAGACAACGTGTCATAAAATAATACCGGCAATCAACCAACATAATAGAAAAGATAAAGTTTAAATATATCTGGATCGGAAGACATCAAAGAACAATTTTCCTTATTGATATCCAACAATTTTGATTTGCCACCATCGGAGAAGGAAGTCAAACAAACTTTGGAATTTTCCCAATGCCTTTGATCTGTCCAACAATTTTAATCTACCGTCAGAAAAGAAAGTGAAAGAGGCTCTAAAATTCTGCCAAAACTGCTGATCTGCCCCACCACAGAAAGAACTGAAAGCTGCTCTATAAATCTGCCATAAAATTTTGCAAAAACTTTTGATCTGCCATGAGAGAATGAAGTGGGAAAGACTCTTAAAATTCTGTCAAAACTTTTAATCTACTCAGAGAAAAATTAAAAGCTACTCAATAAATCTGCCATTTATAAGGAATACTTCATCTCATACGTATAGCAAATAACATAAAAACATTTTGCTTAAACACCTAGCCGACAGATAAACAAATTCCTCATATATGAATAAAAACTAAAGTACCATGTGCGGCAAATCCATCAACTGGTTGTCCACCCTTTCGCTTTCACTTTCATACGCATACATAGGCTGATTGTATACATTGCCTGGCCAAGCACGGCCAGCCGTAACCACTTTATTCCATTGTTACTATAAAAATCCGTTCTTCAGCTTAGGGCAAATCGTTAGGATTTGGGTAGCACTTTCTTATTCAGACGGACCTGCAATACAATCTTCATAAGCACAAGGGATGGTCCCTGCGGAAGACCCTCTGATGCTCAAGTCAGTGAATGTTCTCAGCTAATAAATAAGAGGAGAAGGCTCGTGCAGAAAGACGCCGCAATGGCTTCTGCTCCGAGTTATGAAGGCTCATAATTGTATTCGAGAGCTTACATGAGGGGGGGGTCTTGGGACGTGGTATTTAAGCGCCGCTAAGATGGTAAGTTGTTACATAATTTTTTGGAAGCGTTTTAGGAAGTTGGAAGCTGATACAATTAAAATCCCATCGGTTATGGAAACTGACGGTTTAGGAGGCTGATGGACGCCTTATTAGGAATTCAAATTTTTGCTGATTGTAGGCGGAGTGTTGTATTTGGCTTCCGTTTCTATTTTGATAAACTCACTCCGAGATCTTAGTGATCAGAGCGATTTATCTTTCAGGATATCTGGTGTGGTATGAGGCAGTAACGACACTCGTGTTTGAGAGGATGAAGCTCGGTCCTGCCAAGGCACAAAGATAGCTCGACCCTGCCGAGGTACGGAGATGGCTTAGCCCTGCCAAGGTATGGAGATGGCTTAGCCCTATCGAGGTATGAAGGTAGCTCGGCCCTATCAAGGTATGGAGTTAGCTCAATCCTGCTGAGGTATGGAGATAGTAGGCGGTGCAGCTTGTCTTTTTTATGAATAGGGTAGTTAGTGGTTCAGAACATAGAAAAAGTCTCACCTATTACCACATATGTTAACCGATGTGATGACGATTCTACCCCGCATTATATGCCCCCCCACTCCCTAGTCCGAAGCATAGGTTCGGACATAGGGTGTAGAGTTCCAGATGGCCAAATTACATTGGTGAGATTTGAATTTGTAGAGGCGCATCATGATGGCCTTATTAATGTCAAGCTGCCGTTCTATCATTTCTTTTAGCCAAACGAGAAGAAATCTCTCATTCTCTGTTGATGACAGTTGGTAGAATGACACATAGCAGACCTGGGGCTTGCTGCACTCGGATTGAAGGTCCGTGATGCTTGGGGATTCCTGCCGATGATATCTCGCCCTTCTGTCAAGGCAGTTTAAAAGGAGTTGGATGACGTCTTCCTCGGTTATCCTTTTCAAACCCTTGGCATATTCTTCAGTTATGCTTTTCAAACCCTTGGCGTTTTCATCAACTCTTTTCGATCAAAGGAATCTATGGTGAGCGCTTCTTCTGTTCATCCAGGAGATATGGAATGTCCGGCTGACTTCACTTCGACGATAACCTCGATGGATTTGGATAGGATCCGCTACAACTATTGGCTTCCCTAATATATTAGGCTATGAGTGCCAGAGCCTGAGCAAAGGGTTACAGAGCAGTTGGAGTCTGGAGCCTTTTTTTATGAGGAAAGCCTGCGGGCAGGTCTTTGCTTTCCTCTCCACCCTTTGGTAAAGGAGATAATGGTGTTATATGGCATTTGTCCTACAATGGTGTCACCAAATAGATGACGGTACATTGTAGGATTTATTTCGATGTGTACACTCATGGGGGCGACGACGACCATTTTCCTATTCCAGGCATGCCATAGCCTTGTCATCCCAAAGAATGTTGAATGACCCTTCATTGGGCCTGAAGATCTTTCAAGAGATATCGGATGTTCCATCTTCCATAAAGGGATGAAAATCTCATTTTTTTTGCCGAATGGGATATCGAATTCGATTTTCTCCTAGTATGGGCAATTTTTTTCATGGATCCAAATGACCACCCGAGACTGTCAAAGAAAGAGAAGGGAGATTTTGACATCCTTTTCAATAGCAAGGTGCTCTCGATCAACATTCTTTTGGCTGAGGATGCCCTCTATAACGTCGGGCTCAGTTCTGTCGACCCTCGATGTAAGTTTTGCCTTTACATTATGTTTGCCGAGCTACATAGGTTTAGGCTTAACTGAATCTTTGCTTGTTGTATTTGCAGATGAGAAGTTGAAAATTGGAGCTCAGCTGAGGGAGAGGCTCGATAAAAGAGCTAGGAAGCATGGCTCCAAAGAGGGGCGTAAATCTGGGAAGAGGCCTTATTCCACCGAATCGAGTCCAAAAGAAATGAAGAAAGTCAAACTTAGTCGACAGTCTTCTTCACCGATGAGGAGGGAAGAGGAGGCACTGACAGAGAGGGAGGAAGAAAGATTGGCTCCGCAAGAGGGGGAGCCGATGGCCGAGGAGAGTCCGAGGGAAGAAACTAGTAGGGTTCCAAGCTCGAGAGTGGTGGTGTTGTTGGATGAGTCCGAAGGAACACCACCAGCTACTCACGCGGTCCCTCTCCTGGGTGACAGGGAACCCTTCCCTGAACAAACTGAAGGCCGAGAAGAACCCTCAATCAGGGAGTCTCCCTTCATGAAGGTGAGGGAGGCTGAAGAAACCGCCGAAGAACGAGAAGGGTCTCCTACTGAAGAACTTTTCCCCGAAGAATCGAGGGAGGCCAAGCAAGTAGCCGAGGATCGGGAAGAGCGTTTGGCAACGGAAGCTAACCAGACCAAGGCTCCCAATTTAGCCCCTCTTGATGTCGAGGAAGAGGCATTGGTTGCTATGATTCGTTTTGCCCTCGAGCGAGAAGAAGGTCTTTCCGGGGTGGAACCCAACGAAGAAGATCTCGTCTCCATTGGGCTCGGAGTATCAGGCTTGCTAAGGGACATGGAGCTTCTTCCTGACCTCAACAATTCTATTCTCACGAATACCGTGACTGTCTACACCTCCCGGGTAAGTAAAAATGATGATGTTCTTTTTTCTTTTTAACTTGTTTGGCTGATGTTCATTCATTGGACTTTACCACAGAATGTGATTCTTTTGAGGGTGATATACAATTGCCTAGCCTTAATTTTGAAGGCCTATGCCCGAGCCAGAAAGGAGAATACCGAACTTTGGGATAGAGAGGAGTCAACCAGTAGAGTCTCTAAAGCCCTAGTCACGACTCGAGACATACTCGATCGACCGATTAAATCAGACAAAAATGCTCGGTCAGAAGCATCAAGACTTTGGGCTGAAGTTGCCGAGCTTAGACGGACTCTAGAATTGGCCAATGAAACTTCGTTGGAATTATTGAATTTTCGAGTTGAGGCCGTAGAAAAAATCGCTGACTTGAATAATCAACTTGCCGCTGAAAGTGGCAAGTCCAAAGATTATCAGGAGCAGGTTGTCCAACTCACAGTTGACCTGGCTCAAGTTTGCTTTAAAGCCGAGGAAGACCGGAAGAAGCTTGAGCATGCCTGGAAGAAAATGGGCATGTATAGGAAGGATAGAGAAATGACTTGGGAGCAAGCTAAGAAAGCGGAGGCAGAAGTTATTCGGTGCATTGAGGAGGTGAGAACTTCATTGCTTCCTTCATAATGATCATTTTCGATTTTCCTTTTTAATGCGATCAGTTTGGCCTATCTTACTCTTTAGTCAGGGAAGATTAAAACCTATGCGGCGGAGCAAGCGAAAACTTTGACTGAGGAGCTGGCTTCAAGTGAAAGGAAATGTTCTGCACTTTGGCGAAAAGTGGTCGAAGCTAATAACCAAGCCGCTTTGGCAGTGGAGAGGTATAAGAGCTCTGCTCCGTTTGCTGAGGAGCAACTTGCCTTTTCCAAAAATGCATACAGGATCGGGGTGAACGAAGCACATTCGAGAGTATCGGATCTAGATCTCTCCTTTTTAGAGGATGAGAACTATTATGCTCATACGCCAGTGGTTGAATCCTCGGTAGCAGCTCAATCATTCATCGAAGCTGATGATGAAGATGTTTCCGATATTGATTTTGAAGTAGCTTCGGACGTGGGTCTGGTCGACACTCCAGTGGCGGCTGTCCAAGAGGTTGAGGTTCCTCCATCTGCCGCCGAGGAAAACCAAACTATACAACCGGCTATCGAGGTTTTATCAGCTACTGGAGAAGTAAGTTAGGCGAGCTAGCCTGCTTTGGCTACGCATCTTTCGACAACTGCCCCCGAAGAAGAAGAAGATAAGCTTTGAAGTTTTTCCTTCTTGTAAAATATCATGTTATGCTTTGATCGTTTGTAACATAGATTTTCAGAAATAAAGTTCTTTTTCTTTTTAATTGCTTTGTGCTTTCACAATCTGAGTATTAACTATTTTCATAATTTGGCGAATTCAATTACTTAGGCCTCTCCTAGAAAGGTGAACATTGAAAATAGTTCAACTATGCTGAATTACGGAAATGTAGCTTGGCTATGCCAAGACACAAGTTGATTTTGCTGAGGTATAAGGATAACTTGGACCTGTTGAGGTATGGAATAGCTTGGCTTTGCTGAGGTATCGACTTGATAGTTATTGGTCTCTATTCCCGAGGTGAGTTTATCGCTGTCATGTACCCCCTGGTCATTCTTCTGCTTTTATTCACATTTCAAAAATTGGGACCGTTAATTGCATTTAACCCACGAAGTCTGAGATCGAGGAAAAATGCTATTTCCCACATGGCGAGCCTTTACTCGATCCCGCTGGGCAAGGAGAGATGCATGTATACCCATTAAGAGTGACTGAATAGGTGACACATGTCCAATCCGAGGATAGGAAAGTGTACATATCATCAGGCGAGGAGAGACTCTTCAAATTCTGCCCAAGATGCCTAAGGGGGTGACACATGGCCTAATCGATGATTGGAGCACGGGGGTCGATGAGCTTCAATTTCCCTGCTCTTACTTGATTAATGGCTTCTGTCCCCTACCCAACGGCTATAAAAAAGGAAAGGAAGAGCACTGCCAGTAGCCAAATGAAAACTTCTTTTCGATTAAGAGAGGGTTTAAGAAAGTTTCACTCATGTCGACATTGAAGGTGGAGGAGTTGTCCTTCCTCTTAAGTATTCGAGTTGGGCTTGAGGGATGAATGAAGAAGCCACTGAAAAGCAGAACACCCATGGGACGCGGAAAAGTGATTCCGCCGGATCTCACAAAGCCACAGTTGAGGCACCATTGGAGACAACTCCGAAATCTCTTTTTCAACACGTAAGCATGAAGAAGAGAAAGGGAGGAGGCCATAGAGGTCATACGAGAAATGTGAAAAAGCGTTTTTGTATGACTTCCTCAAGCTTTCCATAGTAGATGGTTGTTGTTGCTACTCTACTAGAGGAGATGCTTGGAGGTGCATCGAGCATCTCCCTGGTAAGAGAGTCTGCTTCTATTTTTAGCTTCTTTCCATTCCTTGCTTCAAGATCAGAAGTTTGCCATCTAATGGAGTTCGAGGGCGATCTTTGCAATCTTCAAAAGTCGAAGTGTTGCCATCCTTTAGTGGAAGATGATGCCACAGTAGATGCAAGCGACCCTTCACATATTGGAGATTTCTTTTTATATTTCTTTTGTATTTCTTTTGTATTTCCTATGCCATAACGCACTTGTAATTGTCTATACTAAAAGTTTCTAGTAAATAAATAAAAATGTTCTTTTTTTAGCTGCTCATCTTTCATGTGTTGGACATCTTTCTTTTTAGCTAATTAGGCTTCATGAAAATAAACTGTAGTTTTCTCGGTATTATCGAGGTACAAATATGATTCAGTCCAACTGAGGTCATGTTAAGACTACTTAGTCTGACCAAGACAGGGAAAGCTTGACCTTGCCGAGGTACACAATTTTTCGATCGGTCGTGCAGAGGCTTGGAATAATAAAAGCTTGGCTTTACCAAGTCATAGAAACTCCGATCGGCCTTGCCGATGCTTGGGGTTTGCCGAGACATGTAGGTAACTCAGCCTTGCTAAGGTTAGGAGTTAATTCGGCCTTACCGAGATATGTAGTTAACTTAGTCTTACCGAGATTAGGAGATAGTACGGCAAGGTAGCTTTGCCTTGTCGAGATATGCAAGTAATTGACCTTGGTCTTGTCAAGGCATTCTGGCCTTGCCAAAGTTGAAGCACTCCAATCAACCTTGCTGAGGCCCGAAGGATCTTTTACTTGGCCATGTCAAGGTATGAAGAACTCCGGTTGGACTTGCCGAGGCCCAAAGTATCTTTCACTAGGCCTTGCCAAGGTGTGGAGGATGCTCGGCCGTGTCGAGGTTCGGAGAACTCTGGTCGGCTTTGCCGAGGCCCGAGAGATCTTTTACTTAGCCTTGTCAAGGTACGTAGAATGCTCAATCGTGCTGAGGTTCGGAGAACTTTGGTCGGCCTTATCGAGGCCCAGAGGATCTTTTACTTGGTCCTATCAAGGTACGAAGAATGCTCGGCCATGCCAAGGTTTGGAGAACTTCGGTCAGCCTGGCCGAGGCTCGAATGATCTTTTACCTGGCCTTGTCAAGATACGGAGAATCTCGGCCGTGCCAAGGTTTAAAAACTCTAGTCGGCCTTGCTGAGATCTGAAGTATCTTTTACTTGGCCCTACCAAGGTACGAAGAATGCATGTCGAGATTCGAAGAACTCTGATCGGCCTTGCCGAGGCTCGGAGGATGGACCCATGGGTCAATGATTAGGTAGCACTTGCCTTTCATTCACAACTTAGGGAAGATGATTATTGAAAGAGAGATATTTGAATTAACAAGTGAAGCTTTATTACAGGAGCAAAGTGGCTCAGCTTAGGCATACCTCACTGATGATATATTCGAAGATTGTCCGAGTTCCTTGTTCAAGGAATAGTTCTTCCATCAAGGTCTTGAAGTTTGTAGGTGTCGGGTCTGACGACCTCCGTAATTTGATAGGGACCCTCCCAGTTTGGGGCCAGCTTTTCTTGCTCCATTGGCTTGAAAACCAATGCTTTGCGAAGCATAAGGTCATAAGGGAGGAATAGCTTTCCTTCAACCCTGGAGGAATGATAGTGGGCCACATGCTGCTGGTACATGACCATTCAAACTCGAGCCTTTTCTCTGACTTCTTTGATCAAGTCGAGGTTGGCTCGAGTTACTCATCATTTGTTTCCTCCGAGTAGCCTTCAACCCTGGGCGAGGGTAGGCCTATTTCAATGGGGATGACAACTTTGGTACCAAAGACCATCCTAAACGGAGTCTCGCTGGTAGGGATCCTCTGTGTTGTCTTGTAGGCCCATAGGATGTGATGAAGTTTGTTTGCCCATCTGCCTCGTGCCATGTTGAGTCTGGCTTTGATACCTTGTAGTAGAGTTTGATTCGTTACCTCTGTTTTGCCATTGGCCTATGGATGAACGATCAAGGTAAGCCAATGGCTGATGCCATGGTCCTCGCAAAATTTTTAAAACCTCAGATTATCGAATTGCTGGCCATTGTCCATGATGATGGCATGTGGAAGACTAAACCGATAGATGATCGACCTCCATACAAAGTCTTTGGCTTGGGCTTCGGTTATTTAGGCGACTGCTTCAACCTTGACCCACTTGGTGAAGTAATCGAATGCCACAAACAAGAACTTTCTCTACCAGTAGCAGGGGGAAATGGACCGAGGATGTCCATGCCCCATTTGGCGAAGGGCCAAGCTGAAGAAATTGGCATAAAATGGGCAGAAGGGAGCCTATGAATGTTGGAGTGTTGCTGGCACGAGTCACAGGCCCAGACAAGATCATCTGAGTCTTTGTGCATGTCGGCCAGTAGTATCCCTGGCATAGTACTTTGTGGCAGAGGGCTCGACCACCAGATGATTGCCACAAATGCCTTTATAGACCTTCCACAATGCATAATCGACCTCTGATGGTTGGAGACACTTGAGTAGTGGCATGGAGAAGGAATGCTTGTATAACTATCCATCATGCAGAATATAATGTGATGCCTGCATCTTCAATTTTCTTGCTTCCTTTCTATCTAATGGAAGGGTTCCATCTTTGAGGTAAGAGAGGATTGGGTCGATCCAAGATGGGTCAGCCTCAACTTGCATCACTTGGTCGGCATCCACTATACTAGACTTCTCAAGAACCTCTAGGTGAAACTTTCCCTCTAGGTCCATGGAGTCCGTAGTGGCGAGTCAGGAGAGAAGTTCAGCACAAATATTCTTGGTCCTCAGAACTCGAATGATGTCAAGTTTAGAGAAGTTAGACGATAAATCATATACCTTTTGAAGGCACCGAATCATGTTCAGCTCTGAGCTTCAAATTCTTCTCGTATATGGCCGGGACCAGTTGAAAGTCGGTGTAAACATTCAACCTTTTGACGTTCAGGTCATTGGCGATTCGAAGTCCAGCAAGTAAAGCTTCATACTTGGTCTCATGTTGGAGACCAGAAAGGAAAAATGGATTCCGTACTCAAACATATTTCCTTCTGGGCTAGTGAGTACTAGCCCCGCACCAGAGCCATTTGTGCTTGATGATCTGTCTACATGGAGCTGCCATAGAGCTTCGGTCTTCACTTGCTCGAAGACCTTCGGCATTGAGCCATCCTCCGGTATTGTGCACTCAAGAAGGAAATCCATAGAACTTATGCCTTGATGGTGGGGCGAGGCTAATACCGAATGTCATGTTCGCTCAGTTCGACAGCCCATTTTGCCATTTTTCTTGACACTTCTGAACGATGAAGGATTGCTTTGATCACCTGGTCAGTTAGGACTACCATGACGTGCACTTAGAAGTAGGAACGCAACTTTCGAGCATATGTCACCAACACCAGCACCATCTTCTCGATTCGGGTATACTTGGTCTCAGCATCGTGGAGCAATTTGCTAACGTAGTAGATTGGTTTTTGGATTTTATTCTCCTTCTGAACCAGCACGGACCTGATAGTATTTTTCAAGACTGCTAGGTACAAATACAAGATCTCCTCGAGCTTCGGGTTGCTAAGCAGTGGTGGTAAGCCGAGGTACTTTTTAAGATCTTTAAAAGATTTTTGGCAATCCGAAGTCCATTAAAAATTTTTAGCTGAATGAAGTGTCTTAAAGAAAGGGAGGCACTTCTCGGCAGATCGAATGACAAAATGGTTGAGCATCACAATTCTTTCTGAGGTGTTGCACCTCCTTAACCAACCTAGGGGGCGCCATCTTCTGCAGGGCTTGAATCTTTTGGGGGTTTGCCTCGATGCCCCACTGAAAAACCATAAAGCCCTAGAACTTTTCAGAATTGACCCCGAAGGCATAATTGGTCGGTTTCAGTTTCATATGATACCTTCTAAGTATTGTGAAGCTTTCCGTAAGATCATCAATGTACTGAAAAGCCTCTTTGCTTTTCATCAGCATGTCATCGATGCAAACCTCCATATCTCGACCTATCTAATCTTTGAAGACCTTGTTGACCAGCCTTTGATAGGTTGCCTCAATATTCTTTAAGCTAAAAGGCATGACTCGGTAATAGTAAATACCCCTATGAGTGGTGAAAGTCATCTTCTTTTCATCCTCGGGCGCCATTCGGATATGATTTGTAGCCTGAGTAGGCATCCATGAAGGTCAACATTTGATGGCCCAAGGTTGCATCTACGAGCTAGTCAATTTTTGGTAAAGAGAAACTGTCCTTTAAGCAGGCCTTGTTGAGATATGTGAAGTCGATGCATATTCTTCATTTATCGTTCGACTTCTTTACCATGATGACGTTCGTCAGCTAGTTGGGGTAGTTCACCTCTCAGATGAAGTTTGCTTTAAGAAGTTTGTCAACTTTCTCTTTAATGGCTTTCTGATGCTCGAAGGCAAAGTTTCTCTTCTTTTGTTTGACTGACTGAACTGTCTCATCCACGTTGAGGCGATGGACAAGGACATCCAGACTAATTCCTAGCATATCGAGGCAGACCAGGCAAAGACATCAGCATTCCTCTGAGAAAGTCAATCAGGTCTTGGCGAGGCTTCCCTTCTAGCTGGGACATGACATTTATGGTTTGATCAGGCCGAGCCTCATCAAACGGTACTTCCTTGAGTTCCTCGATAGGTTCTCCCTTTTGCTCGGTAAAATCTTCCCGAGCATCAAGTCCATCAACCTCGAACCTTCTGGACTGTAGGTCGGCGCGAAGCACTACCGAGCAGCGGCTTGGCTCCCTCATACAGTCCCCACCCCCTATTATGTGGGAATTTTCATGGTAAGATAAGGTACGAATATCATAGCTCTGAGGGACATCTGTCTAAGCCTGCAGAGAATGGCGTTGTACGTGATTGAAGCTTTGTTACCAGAAAGTCCATGTAGATAGTCATAGTGCAGGGCCACGTACCTGCTCGAACCATCAGATTGACTATTCCTTCTAGTATGATTGTGTCACCAGTGAATCCCATCAGGGTAGAGTCCACAGCTCAGAGGTCCTCCATTTTCAAGTTTATTTTCTCAAAGACATTAGAGTACAAAATGTTAACTAAGCTTCCACTATTAATTAAAATTATGTTTACATCATAGTTATTCATGTTTAGGGATACAATGAGTGCATCATCATGAGGATATTGTATCCCTCGAAGGTCTTCGTTCGAGAATGCGAGTCCTTCATATCAAACCCTCTTTGGTGGGTTTTCTTCCTTGTTTGGGTGACCCTGAGAGGATCCGACCATGTCAATCATATTAACATTGCCAACGGCTGGTAGGTTCAGCCGTGGCTGCTATAGAAGCTCAGGTTGGCGCTCCGCTCTGTTGTTTGGCTCCGGGATGCCTCTGAACTATTCCAATCTCCCTCGGTAGATGAGCTGTTCAATTTCATTCTGGAGCTGCCAGCATTCGTCAGTATTATGACCGTAGTCACGATGATATCGATAATGCTTTGTCATATCTATATGAGCCATGTTTCCTTGGAGGAGCTTTGGTCGGGGGAGTTGGCATTCAATCTCCATCAGGATTTGTGCTCGGGGCCCGATGAGCAGAGTGAACTGATTGAACCTCCATGTCGGGCTTCTGGTATGCTCCTTTGGTAGAGGAGGAGCCCTTTGGCAGCAAGGCAAGCTTGCAGGGTGAGTGGGTCGATTCTTTTTCGAGCTTTTCTTCTCCTTCTTCTTGGACTATTCGGCTTGGGCCGACCTTCTGGATTCTTCGACCCTAGCGTACTTATCTTCCAGGGCCATTATGTTAGAGAGGTTCTTGAGGTAGTTGACCTCCATAGCCAAGTAGAAGTCCTCCTCCTTCGATACCCCATCTGCTAAGGCAAAAGTAGCCACCTCGTGGTTGAGGTGGTCAACTTCCAACATGGCCGCATTGAAACGATCAAGAAAACTTCTCAATGATACCTCCTCTCGTTGCTTGACTTTGGAGAGGGAGTTGGATCTTTTTCGGTAGTGGCTGGTACTAACAAATTGGCTGGTAAATAAATGATCTAATTCGTCGAAGGAGTCGATAGAATTCGGCTTCAAAGAACAAACCATATCTTGGTGGGCCCTCAGAGAGTAGAGGGGAAGGCCCGGCATAGATCACATTTGATGCTTCATGGAACATCATGATGGATCAAAAATTGCTCAGATGGTTATCGGGGTCGGTGGTCCCATGGTATGGCTCAATGGTAGGGAGCTTGATATAGTCGGAACCACCTCCTTCATGATCTTGTCGGTAAACGGTATACCTTGCTCCACCTTGTGCTGAGGGTGGGATGCCTGTCTGACTGAATCTAACTCTTGAAGCATCTTCTAGAGTTGCCATTGCACCCTGCCATCTCAGAAAGTTGGAGAGACCGACGGGGGGATCGCGGCCGCATCATCGAATCATGATGCAAGAAACCAGTGATAAGGAGTGGGCCTGACAGGATCAAGGTAGACTTCTATCCTAGCCCTGCGGTTGCACTGACTCTATTCCTTTCTTGCAGCCGGGTTGTCGTGGGAGGCTCGTGGCCTCGAGTGGATTAGGCGGAGGAGCCACCGGTGGGACCGGTGTAGCTATTCCACTGGAAAACTACTGAGTGGGCGTAGTTGAGGGAGGAACTCCATGGAGCCTCTGCACCAATTATGTAGGGCCTGAACTATAGGGAGAAACAATCCCCGAGGCATGCATATTTTAAAATTTTGATAACAATTATCAATGCGGAATTTTAAAGATTACATACTAATCTATCTAACATGCATCAAGATCATATCTTTGCCTTGTATATAGGATTGATTGATCCAAAATATGCATATAAATAAAAATATCAAGATCATATCTTGATCTTCAAGATGACTAGTCATACTACTTATCTTGAAGCCTGCCTTAAGATCTAGGGATCAAATCGCTTACCTTAAGAACAGTAGGTAAATCCTTATTGCTCTGCAGCCGTTCAATCATTCGGCCTCTAGTATCGTCCACGCGAAGCCCCGAATGATCGGATTTCCGGGAGTGCTAGCTCGCGGAAAAATAGCTTTGCTGATCTTGAATCCTCCCACTTGAATCTTCCTCTAAGATCCACCACGCTTCCGCTAACACCAGAATCACCAGAATTTTTTATTCTAACCTTTTAGAATTACAATCCACGACATATCGTGTATCGTTATTCTGTATTTTCTAGTGAGGGAATGCCCTCTATTTAAAGTCTCAATTTAGCCTTAACATTGAATTCTAATTCCGTCGTTTGGTAAAAGCGAAGAGACGATGAAGGCGCGGCGCTTGGTTTAATTCCGACGTTAGGTGAAAACCAAAGAGACATGGCTAAATCCGACGTTCGGTGAAAACCAAAAAGATGTGGCTAATCCGACGTGAAAACCAAAGAGTCGTGGCTAAATCTGACGTTCGGTGAAAATTAATGTTAGGCATTAAATTATACATGAGAATTTAATCTCTCATGAGATGAGATTTTAGCCATCTCATCATATGAGATCCTTATGCGAGAGGTTTGGGTTCAGGTGATGGTTTAATCTAATCTAAATTTATTTGACTAAACCCACATATATCATGGTCCAAGCCCAAATCAAATTTGGCTAGTTCTGAATCTATTTAAATCCAAATCAAGTCTAATTTCAAATCAATATTTGAAATTGACTAGTCCTTCTAATGGACTTAAACCAAATTGAATCTTATTCACTTGTACTTAACCCAATTGAGATAATTCAATTAATCAAATTGATTAATTAAATCATATATGATTCTCAATCGTTGATCAGTAAACAGATCATCCTAGGAAACTTCTATGCGTGTGACTCTCTAGATTCGAACCTAAGCCGTAGCATAGAAACAACTTTCTATACCAATCGATGTGCCCATCTAGCAATGGAACCCGACGTTCGGATAGGTCGAAGAGTTGCCGAGCAAACTCCAAGAACCCTAAGAAACAGTTACCGTATAATTCATCCTCTTGACCACAAATGCTAAGGATGGCTTAAGAGCCTATCAACTCTAAATAGCAAATCCATAAAGTGATTTCAACTTTAGTGATCATGTGACTTTCACATGAAGTGCCTTGGCCAAGGTCTTGCTAAATTGAAACACAAGCATTTCTCCTTTTAACGGGATAGGTCAAATTCCATCTTGATCCACAACTGACTACCATAAGTACTTGACTGCACCCAGTAACCTTTCGTAGCTGGATTAGAAATTCAGGTGGTCCGGCACCTAAGTACAACGAGTTACTTGTAAGCCACTGGTTGTGATCTTTAGGTCTGATGGATACTTATACCTATATCTTCTCGGATTAACTCTTGACAGTAGAGTATCCAAAAATGAGTCACGTTCGGTGAAATGTACTCCTACACTTCCACCTGTATGTCATATTAGTGTCTCTACACTCCTTGGTTAAGAGGACAACCAACAAATATGATATACAACGTCCTATAATTGATAGTACTATGACCCTATCATAGTATATCATTTGGTCGCGAACTCTTTTAAGGGCCTTCAAAGATAAATCCTCCTTTATCGTAAAGGAAGATCCTAAGGGCTTCATTACAATCAGGAGTATTAAGAAGATATTCTTGTAATGAATAAACTGCCAAATAACTTTTATTAATATATTAATTTATATATAATTTACATTAGCACAATCATCAAATGATTGGCTTTAGGATACAATTCCCAACATGAACTTGCTAGACCAATGCGCCAAACTGGTCCTGGGTGACTGGGATCGCTAGTTGTGGGGGAGCCTCGGTTGGTGGCGGCGATGAAGGCACCGTATTATTCATGGGATCAGGCCTCTGAGAGGTGGCCTGATCAGGAGTATCTGTGGTTGCTCTCTTACGATTAGCCATTGAGGAAACATCCTTCGTATTTGAACCTTGTCTCCTGAGATTTTAAGTTTTGAGGGACATGGGGCCGTTCCTCTAGCGCCAATCTGTTGTTGTGCAAATCCATTTTTTGACTTGGGGATACATCGTCAGGATCCAGGTAGCACTATCACGTCCAAACGGACATGCAAGATAGCCTTCACGCAGAAAGCATAGGGGATGATTTCTGTGAAGACCCTTTGATGCCCAAGTTAGTGAATATTCTCAGTCAATAGGTAAGAGGAGAAGGCTTTTGCAGAAAGATGCCGCAATGGCCTCTGCTCTGAGTTGTGGAGGCTCGGAATTGTATTCGAGAACTTATCTTGGGGGGTCTCGAACATGATATTTAGGCACCGACGAGATGGTAAGTTATTACCTAATTTTCTGAGCGCATTTTAGAAAGTTGAAAGCTGATACGATTGAAATTCCGTCGGTTATGGGGACCGACGATCGAGGAGGCTGATGGATGCCTTATCAGGAATTCAAAATTTTTCTGATCATGGGCAGAGTGGTGGGAGCATCAGGATCAGACAGAGGTTACTGAGCTCATTATAAAATTTTTACTTTATGTTTGTTTGACTTTAAGTAGTGTAATCAAGTTTTATCAGTATGAGTCCAGTAATTTTATTTGAGTCAAGTCAAGATTTATTGAGTCAAAGTATAAGAAGTTGAAGATCCAAGACCATGAAGGACCACATTCAGTGCGCCACCTTAGCCCATATGAAATTTCAATCAAAGTAGGTGCCATCTACTCAATTAGGGCATCCCAAGATTTTCATAAAGTCATCTCAATATAAAAGGAAACAAATAAGTTCCCTATGGAAGGTGGCTTGCCGTCCACTCCTTATGGAAAGCATAATATAGTATCATCCCCTGATCTCTTTTTCTTGTTTCATGATGCCGTCTATCTCTTATTTGGAAAAGTTATCCCCTGATCTCTTTTCCTTATTTTAAGATGCCACCCATCTTCTTATTTGGGAAAGATATTTCCTGATCTTTTTTTATTGTTTCAAGATGCCGCCTATTTCCTTATTTGAAAAACATATCCCATGATCTCTTTTTTTTGTTTCAAGATGCCGTCTATCTCCTGCCTGATCAGGAGTATATGTGGTTGCTCTCTTACGATTAGCCATTGAGGAAACATCCTTCGTATTTGAACCTTGTCTCCTGAGATTTTAAGTTTTGAGGGACATGGGGCCGTTCCTCTAGCGCCAATTGTTGTTGTGCAAATCCATTTTTTGACTTGGGGATACATCGTCAGGATCCAGGTAGCACTATCACGTCCAAACAGACATGCAAGATAGCCTTCATGCAGAAAGCATAGGGGATGATCTCTGTGGAAGACCCTTTGATGCCCAAGTTAGTGAATATTCTCAGTCAATAGGTAAGAGGAGAAGGCTTTTGCAGAAAGATGCCGCAATGGCCTCTGCTCTGAGTTGTGGAGGCTCGGAATTGTATTCGAGAGCTTATCTTGGGGGTCTCGGAACATGATATTTAGGCACCGTCGAGATAGTAAGTTATTACCTGATTTTTGAGTGCATTTTAGAAAGTTGAAAGCTGATACGATTGAAATTCCGTTGGTTATGGGGACCGACATCGAGGAGGCTGATGGACGCCTTATCAGGAATTCAAAATTTTGCTGATCGTGGGCAGAGTGGTGGGAGCATCAGGATCAGACAGAGGTTACTGAGCTCATTATGAAAATTTTACTTTATGTTTGTTTGACTTTAAGTACTGTAATCAAGTTTTATCAGTATGAGTCCAGTAATTTTATTTGAGTCAAGTCAAGATTTATTGAGTCAAAGTATAAGAAGTTGAAGATCCAAGACCATGAAGGACCACATTCAGTGCGCCACCTCAGCCACATGAAATTTCAGTCAAAGTAGGTGCCATCTACTCAATTAGGGCATCCCAAGATTTTCATAAAGTCATCTCAACATAAAAGGAAGCAAATAAGTTCCCTATGGAAGGTGGCTTGCTGCCCACTCCTTATGGAAAGCAGAATATAGTACCATCCCCTGATCCCTTTTTCTTGTTTCAAGATGCCGCCTATCTCCTTATTCGGAAAAGTTATCCCTGATCTTTTTTCTTATTTTAAGATGCCATCCATCTTCTTATTTGGGAAAGATATTTCCTGATCTTTTTTTCTTGTTTCAAGATGCCGCCTATTTCTTATTTGAAAAACATATCCCATGATCTCTTTTTTTGTTTCAAGATGCCGTCTATCTCCTGCCTAATCAGGAGTATCTGTGGTTGCTCTCTTACGATTAGCCATTGAGGAAACATCCTTCGTATTTGAACCTTGTCTCCTGAGATTTTAAGTTTTGAGGGACATGGGGCCGTTCCTCTAGCGCCAATCTGTTGTTGTGCAAATCTATTTTTTGACTTGGGGATACATCGTCAGGATCCAGGTAGCACTATCACGTCCAAATGGACATGCAAGATAGCCTTCACGTAGAAAGCATAGGGGATGATCTCTGTGGAAGACCCTTTGATGCCCAAGTTAGTGAATATTCTCAGTCAATAGGTAAAAGGAGAAGGCTTTTGCAGAAAGATGCCGCAATGGCCTCTGCTCTGAGTTGTGGAGGCTCGGAATTGTATTCGAGAGCTTATCTTGGGGGGTCTCGGAACATGATATTTAGGCACCGTCGAGATGGTAAGTTATTACCTGATTTTCTGAGCGCATTTTAGAAAGTTGAAAGCTGATACGATTGAAATCCCATCGGTTATGGGAACCGACGATCGAGGAGGCTGATGGACGCCTTATCAGGAATTCAAAATTTTGCTGATCGTGGGCAGAGTGGTGGGAGCATCAGGATCAGACAGAGGTTACTGAGCTCATTATGAAAAATTTACTTTATGTTTGTTTGACTTTAAGTACTGTAATCAAGTTTTATCAGTATGAGTCCAGTAATTTTATTTGAGTCAAGTCAATATTTATTGAGTCAAAGTATAAGAAGTTGAAGATCCAAGACCATGAAGGACCACATTCAGTGCGCCACCTCAGCCCACATAAAATTTCAGTCAAAGTAGGTGCCATCTACTCAATTAGGGCATCCCAAGATTTTCATAAAGTCATCTCAACATAAAAGGAAGCAAATAAGTTCCCTATGGAAGGTGGCTTGCCGCCCACTCCTTATGGAAAGCAGAATATAGTACCATCCCCTGATCTCTTTTTCTTGTTTCAAGATGCCGCATATCTCCTTATTTGGAAAAGTTATCCCCTGATCTCTTTTCCTTATTTTAAGATGCCACACATCTTCTTATTTGGGAAAGATATTTCTTGATCTTTTTTCTTGTTTCAAGATGCCGCCTATTTCCTTATTTGAAAAACATATCCCATGATCTCTTTTTTTTGTTTTAAGATGTCGTCTATCTCCTGCCTGATTAGGAGTATCTGTGGTTGCTCTCTTACGATTAGCCATTGAGGAAACATCCTTCGTATTTGAACCTTGTCTCCTGAGATTTTAAGTTTTGAGGGACATGGGGCCGTTCCTCTAGCGCCAATCTGTTGTTGTGCAAATCCATTTTTTGACTTGGGGATACATCGTCAGGATCCATGTAGCACTATCACGTCCAAACAGACATGCAAGATAGCCTTCACGCAAAAAGCATAGGGGATGATCTCTGTGGAAGACCCTTTGATGCCCAAGTTAGTGAATATTCTCAGTCAATAGGTAAGAGGAGAAGGCTTTTGCAGAAAGATACCGCAATGGCCTCTGCTCTGAGTTGTGGAGGCTCGGAATTGTATTCGAGAGCTTATCTTGGGGGGTCTCGGAACATGATATTTAGGCACCGTCGAGATGGTAAGTTATTACCTAATTTTCTGAGTGCATTTTAGAAAGTTGAAAGCTGATACGATTGAAATTTCGTCGGTTATGGGGACCGACGATCGAGGAGGCTGATGGACGCCTTATCAGGAATTCAAAATTTTGCTGATCATGGGCAGAGTGGTGGGAGCATCAGGATCAGATAGAGGTTACTGAGCTCATTATGAAAATTTTACTTTGTTTGTTTGACTTTAAGTACTGTAATCAAGTTTTATCAGTATGAGTCCAGTAATTTTATTTGAGTCAAGTCAAGATTTATTGAGTCAAAGTATAAGAAGTTGAAGATCCAACACCATGAAGGACCATATTCAGTGCGCCACCTCAGCTCACATGAAATTTCAGTCAAAGTAGGTGCCATCTACTCAATTAGGGTATCCCAAGATTTTCATAAAGTCATCTCAACATAAAAGGAAGCAAATAAGTTCCCTATGGAAGGTGGCTTGCCGCCCACTCCTTATGGAAAGCAGAATATAGTACCATCCCCTGATCTCTTTCTTGTTTCAAGATGCCGCCTATCTCCTTATTCGGAAAAGTTATCCCCTGATCTCTTTTTCTTATTTTAAGATGTCATCCATCTTCTTATTTGGGAAAGATATTTCCTGATCTTTTTTTCTTGTTTCAAGATGCCGCCTATTTCCTTATTTGAAAACATATCCCATGATCTCTTTTTTTTGTTTCAAGATGCCGTCTATCTCCTTATTTGGGAAAACTATCCCCTGATCTCTTTTCCTTGTTTCAAGATGCCGCTTATCTCTTTATTTGAAAATAATATGGTGTCCTTATTTCTTTTTCTTTTTTCATGTAATTCAAGGGTTACTATTTATTTTAAAAACTGTTGACCCAATTATTGATTTTGATGATTAATAAAGGAATTGAGTATATTTATTTGATTACTAATAGATTTGATAAGTGTTTCAGGGCTTAAAAATATTTGATTTATTTAAAGGCATTAAGAAACATTTTAAATCAATTGCAAAATATAAGTTTCAAAGTTTCAGAGCCTGGAGTCGACACCTAGGAATGCTGGAGCCGACCCCATGGCCAGTCAAATATTCTTTTGATTTTTGATACGGTCCAGAGCTGACACCTAGAGTTTCGAAGCCGACACCCAGAGTTTCGGAGTCGACACTTACAGTGTCTGGAGCCGACTCCGATGCGGGGATAGAATGTTTGATTTTTGACTACCTCAGAGCGACACTTACAGTCTTTTGGAGCCGACACCTGAGTATGGCGAGCCGACACCTAACTTTTTCAAGCCGACTCCTCGATGAACTCAGAACTTTCTATTTTTGGATAAATGACTTGGAGCCAACACCTGAAAAGTTGGAGCCGACTCCAACCTATCTGGAACGAAACTTTAAAATGCCAGATCAGCTCTAACGGTAATATTTTCTTTTTACCTAACTTCTAACAGATATATTTTGTTTGGAAAAACTTTCCTGGTACATTCCAACGGCTAGTTTTCTCACCAAAAATGGATTAAAGGAAATCTATAAAAAGGGGGAGAAAGCTCGTTTGAAAATAACGAAAAAATCGGAGTGAATACAAATCAAAAATCCGAGAAGTCTTAAGCCTGAAATCAAAGAGAAAAGTATCCAAACTCAAATCCTTCCACTCCAAAAAGATAAAAAAGAAATCCAAGGCGCTCATATTGGAAAAATCGAAGGATTCCCAAAATCGAAGAAAAAGCTCTGTTTTCTCAACTTTTCATCTGCAACATTCGCAACGAATCAAAGCCGAGGCCTGATTCAACATCTCCAAAGAGAAGAGGAAAAGAAGAAAAGAAGAAAAGCTCAAATCCAACAATCTTCAAAACAGGCTTTTCTAACCTTGCTTATTCATTTTGAATATTCGCTCATTTGAGGAGCTTTGTATTATTGAAAAACATTATTTCTTGTTTGTGCTAGTTCTATCAAGGGGATTGAACTAGTGGAGGTAGTATACCTCGGGTCAAGCTAGATTAGCTTGAGTTTAGGGTTTTGTGCTGGTGAGCCCGAAAAACCGGCTGGGTTCGTTGTGATCCCTGGGAAACAACAAGTTTGAGTTGTGATCTTGTAAAACAACTCGACTGTAATCAAGAGGATTATAGTGTGGACCCAAGTGGATCTTGGGAGTGGACGTAGGTGTTGGATACACCGAACCACTATAAAACCTTTGTGTTTGCCGTGCTTTGATTATCTCTTTCTCTATCTCCTTGGTTGTACTTAACATTCGCATTGCATTTCATCTATCTCCAAGCACATAGTTGTTAAAAGGTTAAAATTTTTAAAGAACCCAATTCACCCCCCCTCTTGGGTTGCCATCTGGGCCAACAATTGGTATCAGAGCTTGTGCTCATTGTTTATTTGATCACACGATCAAGAGCTAAAGATCCAAATGGCAGCTCAAGTTGGATCTTCATTTGCTGAAGGTCATTCTACAAATAGACCTCCCTTGTTTAATGGTTCCAACTATTCATATTGGAAAGCAAGAATGAGAATATTCATTCAAGCTTCAGATTATGAATTGTGGAGTGTTATAATTAATGGACCTAGCACACCCACACACGTAGTTGATGGTTCTATTGTTCCTAAGCCCGAAAGGGATTGGAATGAGAATGATAGGAAAATGGCTCAGCTTAATGCTAAAGCCATGAATGTTTATATTGTTCATTAGATGCTAACGAATTTAATCGTATCTCTACATGTAATTCCGCAAAAGAGATATGGGATAGATTAGAGGTTACCCATGAGGGTACAAATCAAGTTAAAGAATCTAAGATAAATATTCTTGTTCATAAGTATGAATTATTCAGCATGGAACAAACTGAAACTATAGCATGCATGTATACTAGATTCACCGACATTGTAAATGGTTTGAAAAGTCTAGGTAAGATTTATACTAATTCTGAACTTGTTCGCAAAATTCTTAGGTCACTTCCAAGGACTTGGGAAGCAAAGGTGACAGCAATCCAAGAAGCCAAGGACCTCAACACTTTACCCTTGGAGGAGCTACTTGGATCACTAATGACCCATGAGTTAACCATGAAGCAGCACATAGAGGAAGATGTTAAAAAGAAGAAGACTATAGCTCTTAAGGCTGCAGAAAGTGAGGAGAGCTGCAGTGATAATGATGATGATGATGAGACTGCTCTTCTAGCTAGAAAATTCAAAAAATTCATGAGAAGAAAGAGACCCTTCCACAAGAAGAAATCTGGAATTAAGATGGAAGGAGAAAGAGAAAAGGACAAAGACAAGGACAAAGAGAAAGACCCCTTAATTTGCTATGAGTGTAAGAAACCGGGGCACTTTAGATATGATTGTCCTCTACTAAAGAAAACCTACAAGAAGAAGAAGAAAGCCTATGTTGCAACCTGGAGCGACAGCGATGAATCCTCTTCAGAGGAAGATCAAAAAGAAGTTGCAAACATTTGCTTTATGGCAAACGACGACAACGAGGTAAGTTCTGAAAACCTTGTGATGATTTTGCATTTGATGAATTGTTTGAAGCTTTTAATGAACTAGTTGATGATTTTAAAGTTTTAAAAAGGAAATACAATTTCTAAAAATGATAATTCAATTCTCATTAAAGAAAAAGATAATCTTACTAATGAGATTAAGATGCTGAAATCTGAAAATGAAAATTTGACAAAAGAAAAAGAGTCAATTTCCAATGAAAATGATAAATTAAAGAAGGAAGTTGATAAATATAAGAATATTGTTGATAAATTTACTTATAGTTCTGAAAAACTTAATTTGTTATTAGGTAATCAAAGAGCTATATTTGATAAGGCTGGATTAGGATATAGACCTAACATAAAACAAAAATTTATCAAAAACTTCTTTAGAAAAGAACAAAATAGAGATAGTGTTACATGTCATTATTGTAACAAGAAAGGCCATAAATCCTATGAATGTAATGTGAGAAACAGTAACAAAAATTTAAATAGTAAAGGAAAGAAAATATGGGTTCCCAAAGGAACAATCTTTTATGCTACTAACCATGAAGGACCCAAGAAGGCTTGGGTACCTAAATATAAGACTTAATTATTTTTGCAGGAGTGTCTTGCGGCCAAAAGATCAAAGCGAAAGTGGTATCTCGATAGTGGCTGCTCAAGACACATGACGGGTGACAAGGATCAATTCATCACCCTTGAAAGCAAAAGAGGAGGAGTTGTTACGTTTGGTGACAATGGCAAAGGCCAAATCATGGGGTTTGGTAATATTCAAATAACTCCCTCCACATATATTGAAAATGTTTTATATGTCAATGGTTTAAAACATAATTTAATTAGTATTAGCCAATTATGTGATAAAGGTTTTAAAGTATCATTTGAAGCATCTATCTGCACTGTTTCTAATCCCATTGATAATAGCATTATTTTTATTGGAAATAGAAATGGCAATGTATACTTGATTGATTTAGACAATTTGTCTACTAGTAATCATTGCTTAGTTGCTAATAATGCTAATATGAATGAGATTGGTTGGTTATGGCATCGTAGATTAGGTCATGCAAGCACACACCTAATTTCAAAATTAATAAGAATGGATTTAGTAAAAGGACTTCCACAACTAGATTTTGAAAATAACAAAATTTGCGATGCATGTCAATTTGGAAAACAAACTAGAAACTCTTTCAAAACTAAAAATATTGTTTCCACTTCTAGGCCACTTGAACTACTTCACATGGACCTTTTTGGACCTACTAGAACCACAAGTCTAGGAGGAAAGAAATATGGTCTTGTGATTGTAGATGATTACTCTAGATATACTTGGGTATTATTTTTAGCTCATAAAGATGAGACCTTTCCATTGTTTTTGAAATTCTTCAAAAAGGTCACAAATGAGAAAAATAACACCATAGTGTCTCTTAGAAGTGATCATGGCACTGAATTTGAAAATCATCTATTTGAAAACTTTTGCATAGAAAATGGCATCCATCATAATTTTTCAGCACCTAGAACACCAACAAAATGGAGTAGTTGAAAGAAAAAATAGAACCTTAGAAGACATGGCCCGTACCATGCTATGTGAAAGCAACCTACCAAAATACTTTTGGGCGGAAGCTATAAACACGGCATGTTACATTCTTAATAGAGCTTTGATTAGGCCAATCATTAAGAAAACTCCTTATGAACTATGGAACAATAGAAAACCAAACATAAGCTACTTTCATGCATTTGGTTGTAAATGTTTCATTCATAATAATGGTAAAGATAATCTAGGAAAATTTGATGCAAAATCTGATGAAGGCATTTTCTTAGGATATTCAACATCTAGTAAAGCCTATAGAGTGTTTAACAAGAGAAACTTAATTGTAGAAGAATCTATTCATGTAATTTTTGATGAATCTTTAGCATCTAGTTCAAGAAAATTGATGATGAGGAAGATACAAACATTCTAGAAAGAGACATTGAAAAGTTAAATATTGATGTATCTTCAGATCATGAACAAGAAGCCAAAGATAATGATTCCCCTAGTGTTGATGTTGTTGATGCAAATCATAATGATGTAGATCTTCCTAGAGATTGGAGATATGCCTATGGTCATCCAAAAGAATTAATTATAGGTGATCCATCTCAAGGAGTAAGAACTAGATCATCAATGAGAAACATCAATAATCATCTTGCATTTGTATCTCAAATTGAACCTAAAACTATTGAAGAGGCAGAAAAAGATAATAATTGGATGTTAGCCATGCAAGAAGAATTAAATCAATTTACTAGGAATAATGTCTGGACTCTTGTAGATAGACCTAAAGATCATTCTGTTATAGGATCAAAATGGGTATTTAGAAATAAATTAGATGAAAATGGCATAGTAATTAGAAACAAAGCTAGATTAGTCGCAAAAGGATATAATCAAGAAGAAGGAATTGATTTTGATGAAACTTTTGCACCTGTAGCTAGACTAGAAGCAATTAGATTATTACTCGCATTTGCATGTCATATGCATATCAATTTATTTCAAATGGATGTTAAAAGCGCATTTTTAAATGGATTTATAAATGAGGAAGTTTTTGTTGAACAACCTCCTGGTTTTGAAGATCATGAATTTCCAAATCATGTTTTTAAATTGCACAAAGCACTATATGGTTTAAAACAAGCACCTAGAGCTTGGTATGAAAGATTAAGTAAATTTTTGATTGAAAATGACTTTATAAGAGGAAATGTTGATAAAACACTATTTTTGAAAAGAAAAGACAAGGATTTATTAGTAGTACAAATATATGTTGATGATATTGTATTCGGTGCTACTAACAATCTGTTATGTCAAGAATTTGCTAAGTTAATGCAGGGTGAGTTTGAGATGAGCATGATGGGAGAACTCAATTTCTTCCTAGGACTTCAAATCAAGCAAAGCAAAGAGGGAATTTTCATCAATCAAGCAAAATACACAAAAGAACTTCTCAAGAAGTTTGGAATGGAGTCAATCAAACCACTTGGAACACCTATGAGCCCTTCATGCAAATTGGACAAAGATGAAGATGGTAAGAAAGTAGATCAAAAATATTACAGAGGTATGATCGGATCTCTTCTTTACTTAACAGCTAGTAGACCAGATATCATGTTTGCTGTTTGTCTATGCGCTAGATTTCAATCTGAACCTAAAGAATCTCACTTAATTGCTGTAAAAAGAATCTTAAGATATTTAAGTGGAACTAAAAATGTAGGTTTATGGTATTCTAGAGACTCAACATTAAACTTGATTGCATATTCTGATTCCGACTATGCTGGATGTAAATTAGATAGAAAAAGCACAAGTGGTGCATGTCAATTTTTAGGATGTAACTTAATCTCTTGGTTTAGCAAAAAGCAAAATTCGGTTGCATTATCAACTGCTGAAGCAGAATATGTTGCAGCTGGAAGTTGCTGTGCTCAAATCCTTTGGATTAAGAGACAACTTGAAGATTATGGCATAACACTTGATAAAACTCCAATTAGATGTGATAACACAAGTGCAATTAATTTAACTAAAAATCCAATTCAACATTCAAGAACAAAACACATTGAAATTAGATATCACTTTATAAGAAACATGTAGCTAATAATGAAATTTGTCTTGATTATGTTAATACTGAAGAACAATTAGCTGATATATTTACAAAACCTTTGAGTGAAGAAAGATTTTGTTATCTTAGAGGTGAATTAGGGATTTGTGACCCTTTGGAATGATTTTGAAACTCTAAGGAATGACTATCTAGATTTCTATTAATTTCTTGATATTTCTTTCATAATTTTAAGGACAAATTATCTAGTCATCTGAGCAATTTGTTCCTCATATTCCAAAGATTTTTTCAAAATTTTATTGAACCTATTGTGACAAGTTTCAGTTGTTTGAATCTCAGTTATTTTTCTCTGAAACTGTCAGTGGAGTCGACACCTCAGTTTGAGGAGTCGACACCTTGTCTGTGTCGCTCTCGGTCCCTGACCTTGGAGCCGACACCCGTATAAGTGGAGCCGACTCCAGTTCGAGCGCTGACTGTGTTAGCGATTTGGAGTCGACACCCGACTTTGCGGGAGTCGACACCTGGGGGTCCCAAATCGACTTTATTAGGGCAGAGTCGACACCTCGTCATTTCATCTCTTTTCAAATTCTTAACCAAACTCTTCCCAAACTCTCTCAAAGCCTCCCCATCTCTAATTCCACCCTATTCAAGCCTTCCTAAGGATCTAATGGCACCTAAGAGGAGAGGATCAGTGCTTGGAGTGCCCGTAGCAACCGGAAAATGATCGGCGAGATGACCCGTGCGCGAGCCGTCTCCGAGTGATTCCTCTTCAACTGCTTCGGACAATCCAGACCCTTCATCTCCTCAGGTAGATACCCTAGCAGGGAGAGTGATAACAATGGGTAGGAAAGTTGATTTCGAGTTCTTTCAATCCGAGGGCTTCTCTATTGGGAATCAAATCAAGGAACTAGGCTGGGATAAAGTGTGTTCTCTAGATGTTCCTACATATCCAGCTCTTGTCAAGGAATTCTATTTCAATCTGTCGAGAGGTGATGGTGGAATCGTGAGCTCAGTCAGAGGTAAAAGGATCCATCTCACTTTTCAGAAATTAGGAAACCTCCTTAGCATTCCCATTACTGGATTAGTTGCCGACATCCACAGTGAGAGGTCAGCCGCTCTATCGAGGATGTTAGGGAGAGAAGTTACAGAATTTGAGGAGATTAGGGCTAACCAACTGCCCTTGGAATTAAGATTACTTCACAATATTTGCAGTAGAATATTATTTCCAAAAACCGATCGATTTGAGTATGTCTCCGAGCGAGACATTGTTGTGATGGACAGTGTGTTGACCAGTCAACCCATAAATTTAGCTGCAATGATGATATTTTATATGGCTGAGGCTGGAGGGAAAAGAAGATCATCCTTACCCTACGGCATGGTGCTAACTATGGTTTTCAGGAGCCAAGGTGTTGTGATATTAGACAATGAACCTTCTAAGAATCTCAGGCATACTGATTACTACAGTTTGGCCACCTTGCATCGGATGGGATTTGTTAAGATCAACGGGCAATGGGAAAGGAAAGGCAGCTTGGATGAGAGAGCCCCTGAACCTAGACCTTCTGCATCTTTTGAGGCTGGACCATCTGTGAGGGTTCCCTCTCCGCAGCCTAGCAGTCCTGTTCCTGCCCTGCACCCGCTCAAGTTCATGTTCAGTCATCCACTTCATCAGTTGGTTTTTCAGACCTTCAATTGGAGCAACTCAAAGGATTGCTTGCTGCTCAGAAGGATGAATTGAAGACTGAGTTTGATAATAAGTTTATGAATCTTAAAGAAACCCTTTATTCCCTGGATGATCGCATTGGCAAAATAGAATCAACTCTTAGTTCATCTGCGGATTCCTTAAGTAATGATCTGAAAAATATATTTGAAGAACTTAAAGATATCTGTGGAGATTCTGAGACCTACTCCAAGTGCAATGCCGAGCTTCAAGATAAAATCATGACTGCTTGCTCTTTTGTTGATAGAAGGTTGAAAGAATTTGTAGCTACTCAAAGTGATGGAATGGAAAGATTTTGGATCATTTAACAAGAATCATTAGAACCAATTTGTAATTTTCATGTAATGAAGTCTAAGTTTTTTTTTTAATGAGATATTGTTTGATGTTGAAATGAAAGTTTAGTTTTTGATGTAATGAAAGTACAGTTTCTTTTTGTAATACTTGACCTTTGATGAAATGAAATTATCCTTTGATCTATCAATTTTATCATTTGACTTAACTCTTTCTAACCTTTTTGTTGATTACAAAAAAGGGGGAGAAAGTTATGTCGTATATGCATTGATTAGTTATGCTTTGATTGGCATTTTATTTAATTGATTGATTGGTATTGATTGATTGGTATCAAGTGATTTGGATATGCAAATAAGCCTAAGTGACAATTGATATAACTGAATTCTAAGTATCCAACACAAAATGTAGAGCAAAAGGAAAAACAATGCTAAATTGAACTTCATAGGGGGAGCTACCTTATTCAGGGGGAGCTTACTTGTGAGGATCACTTCCTTAAAATTTTGATTTAAGAATCCTATGCATATACTCAATGTTTTTATAATCATCAAAAAGGGGAGATTGTTGACCCAATTATTGATTTTGATGATTAATAAAGGAATTGAGTATATTTATTTGATTACTAATAGATTTGATAAGTGTTTCAGGGCTTAAAAATATTTGATTGATTTAAAGGCATTAAGAAACGTGTTTTGAATCAATTGCAAAATATAAGTTTCAAAGTTTCAGAGCCTGGAGTCGACACCTAGGAATGCTGGAGCCGACCCCATGGCCAGTCAAATATTCTTCTGATTTTTGATACGGTCCGGAGCCGACACCTAGAGTTTCGGAGCCGACACCCAGAGTTTCGGAGTCGACACTTACAGTGTCTGGAGCCGACTCCGATGCGGGGACAGAACGTTTGATTTTTGACTACCTCGGAGCCGACACTTACAGTCTTTTGGAGCCGACACCTGAGTATGGCGAGCCGACACCTAACTTTTTCGAGCCGACTCCTCGACGAACTCAGAACTTTCTATTTTTGGATAAACGACTTGGAGCCGACACCTGAAAAGTTGGAGCCGACTCCAACCTATCTGGAACGAAATTTTAAAATGCCAGATCAGCTCTAACGGTAATATTTTCTTTTTACCTAACTTCTAACGGATATATTTTGTTTGGAAAAACTTTCCAGGTACATTCCAACGGCTAGTTTTCTCACCAAAAATGGATTAAAGGAAATCTATAAAAAGGGGAGAAAGCTTGTTTGAAAATAACGAAAAAATCGGAGTGAATACAAATCAAAAATCCGAGAAGTCTTGAGCCTGAAATCAAAGAGAAAAGTATCCAAACTCAAATCCTTCCACTCCAAAAAGCTCAAAGAGAAATCCAAGGCGCTCATATTGGAAAAATCGGAGGATTCCCAAAATAAGAAAAAGCTCTGTTCTCAACTTCTCATCTGCAACATTTGCAACGAATCAAAGCTGAGGCCTGATTCAACATCTCCAGAGAGAAGAGGAAAAGAAGAAAAGAAGAAAAGCTCAAATCCAACAATCTTCAAACAGGCTTTTCTAACCTTGCTTATTCATTTTGAATATTCGCTCATTTGAGGAGCTTTGTATTATTGAAAAACATTATTTCTTGTTTGTGCTAGTTCTATCAAGGGGATTGAACTAGTGGAGGTAGTATACCTCGGGTCAAGCTAGATTAGCTTGAGTTTAGGGTTTTGTGCTGGTGAGCCCGAAAACCGCTGGGTTCGTTGTGATCCCTGGAAAACAACAAGTTTGAGTTGTGATCTTGTAAAACAACTCGACTGTAATCAAGAGGATTATAGTGTGGACCCAAGTGGATCTTGGGAGTGGACGTAGGTGTTGGATACACCGAACCACTATAAAACCTTTGTGTTTGCCGTGCTTTGATTATCTCTTTCTATCTCCTTGGTTGTACTTAACATTCGCATTGCATTTCATCTATCTCCAAGCACATAGTTGTTAAAAGGTTAAAATTTTTAAAGAACCCAATTCACCCCCCCCCCCTCTTGGGTTGCCATCTGGCCAACAAAAACCCTTCCTTCTTCTTGTAAAGAACAATTGATCATTAATGAATAGGAATCTTCTTCTTTTATTTTTCTATGCTCTTGAGTATTGACACTCCGTGAGGGAAAGGGTGAGAGGCCCAACAAATACCTGTTCCAGCATCTGTTCCAAGCATCGTAGCCCCAAGATGCCAAGGTGCTACGATCCTGAGATGAAGTCCTCCTTACCTTCAGAATCATCTGAAGGAAAGCCAAAACATCCGCAGGAGCATAGCTTCTTCTTTCAGATGCCCATTTCGGGAGTTGTGTGATCTAATCTTTTAGGATGAAAACTATTATTGCTTGATAATCAGACCTATCCTTTCTCATAAGTTCTATTTTATTGAAGAAAGAGCATGTTCTAAGTAGTGGTTTCTCAATCCTAGGATCTTGTTTTCTTTATTACTTAGTGAATCATATTCTATGGGCAGTTAGTTTACTCTTCGCATATTCTTTCTTAGTTTATTCTTACTCATTTTGAAAAGTAAAACACTTTCAATCTGAATCATTGCTCTACATTAATCTCTTACATGATATATCCCGCGTCAGTTTGGTATCAGAGCAGGCAAGGACATATTCATGCATAGTGATAAAATTTTTTAATCATCTAATTAATCTTTATTAAATCTATAAATTTCTTCTTATTTTCAGATCTACAACATAAAAAAAATAATTATATAATATATATATATATATATATATATATATATATATTTACTTTAAGTTTTCATATGTATGTGCATGCATCACTGAATTCACTTAAGGGCAATTTCTCTATCTCAGATAAGGAAAGGATTTCATCACCTTTTCTTGGCCCAAAACAACCATCTTCATCTCGATCCCAAGCCTAATTAAAATTGAGTAGAAACCTAAAGCAAGCTAGGGACACCCACGTGGTTGAGTTTCAAGTATTGTGATGAAACTGGTGCACTCAATCCTTCAGTTATTTTTTGAAAGTGGTGTCTAGGGGTAGGGGTCAAATGGCAAACGCCTTAAGCAGACTTGTGGTTCTATAATTAGGTCCCTGCGAGAGTGGAAGGAGCCTCCCATAACCCCATCTCTTACCTGGCCAGTGGAAAGGATAATTGTTGAGTTGATTGTAATTTGAGTTGATTCATTTTACTTGAGCTTTTAGGTCTAGAAATCCTAGAACAAATTTGTGTGTTGCATGATCATCAAGTCAGGAGCCCATTATCAACATCCACAAACAAAACTAAGTTACACTATGGATCCCAATCTTGAAACTTTAATAAAAACCATGACTAAACAATTTGGACAATTAAATAATAGGTTTGATCAAATGGAAGAGCGAATCGGAACCCTTGCAGAAAATCGATTGAACCACACTAAACCTAAATCACCTAGACCGACTCTCCTTGGTCCAAGAGCCCATTGTCATGATCTCACCCCTGAACATAACCCTAGACGCCCACACCAAGACTTTGTGGATTTGGAGGAAAGAGCCATTAGGAACATCAGGTTAGAAGCACCTACATTTGATGGCAGTCTTGATCCTAAGGTATACACTGATTGGAAAGGAGATATGGACCAGTACTTTGAGTGGTATGAAATGTTTGAAGAGAAAAAGTTTAAGTTTGCTAAACTCAGTTTAGTTCACCAAGCTAGACTATACTGGAGGAATGCTGAAAGGATAACTAGGCAAGGGGAGACATATCCATAGCTAACTGGAGAGCCATGAAACTTAAGCTTAGGAAAAAGTATCTTTCCCTATTCTATCACCAAAGACTTTTAGATCAATGGCAGAGGCTGAGTCAGGGAAGCAAGACCATATTCGATTATAACCAAATTTGATGAATATGTCATAAGGTGTCGCATAGATGAATCTGAAGCTGTGACCCTATCTAGATTTAGGGCTAGACTACGTGAGGACATTCAGAGAGAATTATTTTTAAGAGACATCCATGATCTTGAATAGGCTTATCAGATAGCTAGAGACTACAAGAGATTCTAAAGGGGTCCCATAATCCGTCGATCTGAATCCACTAGGAATGGTACCCTTAATAAAAAACCAGGGTCTAGTCAAGTGAACCCAAGCATGATTTTTCAAGGGTTTTTCGAGGGTTTTTTTTGATGTTTTGTGAGGGATTTTTTGAGGGATTTTTTCATCAAAAAAATTTATTAATAACTCATTAATGAAAAACAAATCCCTCAGAAAATCCCTTGAAAAATTAATTTTCGAGGGATTTTCTAAGGGATTTTTTTATCAATTTATTTTTACAAACAAGCCATTTATTATAGAAATATCCCTTAGAAAATCCCTTGCAAAATCATCAAAAAAATCCCTCGGAAAAGGATTTTTGAGGGATTTTTTTTCATCAAAAATTTTATTAATAATTCATTAATGAAAAATAAATCCCTCGAAAAATCCGTCACAAAATTAATTTTTGAGGAATTTTTTGAGGGATTTTTTATCAATTTTTTACAAATAAGCCATATATTATAGAAATATCTTTCGAAAAATCCCTCGCAAAATCATCAAAAAATCCCTCAAAAAATCCCTTGAAAATTAATTTTGCGAGAATTTTTTGAGGGATTTTTTTCATCAAAAAATTTTATTAATAACTCATTAATGAAAAATAAATCCCTTGAAAAATCCCTCACAAAATTAATTTTTGAGGTATTTTCCGAGGGATTTTTTTATCAATTTTTTTTACAAATAATCCATTTATTATAGAAATATCCCTTGAAAATTCCTCACAAAATCATCAAAAAATCCCTTGAAAATTAATTTTGCGAGGAATTTTTTGAGAAATTTTTTTCATCAAAAAAAATTATTAATAACTCATTAATGAAAAACAAATCCCTCAGCAAATCCCTTGCAAAATTAATTTCAAGGGATTTTTTAAGGGATTTTTTTATCAAAAATTTTTGATAAAGAACCCATTTATGTTAGAAATATCCCTCAGAAAATTTCTTACAAAATCATCAAAAAAATCCCTTGGAAAAGCCCTTGAAAATTAATTTTGTGAGGAATTTTTTCATCAAAAAATTTTATTAATAACTCATTAATGAAAAATAAATCCCTCGAAAAATCCCTCGCAAAATTAATTTCCGGGCTTTTTCGAGGGATTTTTTTATCAGAATTTTTTATAAAGAACCAATTTATGTTAGAAATATCCCTCAAAAAATCCCTCGTAAAATTAATTTTGCGATGGATTTTGCGATAAAATATTTTTTGTCAAAGAATTTTATAGTTTATATTTTTTTTCAAAAAATCCCTCAAAATTGCGAGGGATTTTTTCCTCGGTAAAATCCTCGGTAAATCATACTTTTCTAGTAGTGGTTCCCTATCCTGATCCCTATAAGGTATCCTGGATAGACTCAACTTTTATCCCATTAAACTAAGATGCTAAGTCATGATCTAACTACAATCCTATCAAGAAAAGGTATGGTATGATGTCCTTTCTATAGGAGTTAGCAGTATCATCTTAGGTCGACCTTGGTTATATGACCATGATGCTATCCTGTATGATCGATCTAACTCCTGCTTCTTTAGCCACCATGGAAAGAAGCTTGTGATAAACCCAATTCCATCTAAGGATCATATTAAGAGGGAATTTAGTAACCTAAAAGAGAAGAAATCAGGATTAAATTTGATCAGCGCTAAAGAACTAGAGCGTGAGATCACTGAAGGTTCATCATCAGTTTGGATCTTAACTACTAGGAAAATTCATGATCAAACCCAAAAAGAACACCCTTAAAAGGTAGTAGAATTTTTGAAAGAGTTCCAAGATGTGTTTCCTGAAGAACTTCCTGATCAATTACCACCTTTAAGGGACATCCAACATGCTATAGATCTAGTCCCAGGAGCCACTTTGCCTAATCATTCACATTGTAGGATGAATCCCACTAAGCACTTCCCACTGAGCCACTTTGATGCCTTCAAGGTGGCCAAACTTTTCTTAGATAAAGTGGTTAAGTTATATGGCCTACCAAAAACCATTGTATATGATAGGGATGTCCAATTCATGAGTTACTTTTGAAAAATCCTCTGGCACATGTTAGGGGACTAAGCTTAAATTTTTTACTTTCTACCATCCTCAAACCGATGGCCAGCTAAAGTAGTGAACCGAATCCTTGAAAACTTGTTGAGATGTCTTGTAGGTGAAAATATTAGAAATTGAAACCTTTTGTTACCTAGAGCTGAATTCGCCTATAACAATTCAGTTAATAAGACCATAGGCAAGAGTCCATTTAAGATTGTCCATGTTAAGCCTAATAGACCCATAGACCTAATCCCTTTGCCCATACATGCACGAGTCCTTGAGTCAGCTGAATCATTTGCAAAACATGTTAGAGATTTGCATAAGAAAATTATCAATAAGATTAATTTGTGCAATGATACTTATAAAAACATGGCTAATTCCCGAAAGAGAGTTAAAGAATATGCTGAGGAGATTATGTGATGATTAGGCTTAGACCTGAGCGATTTCCTTTAGGGACCGTAAAAAAGTTACATGCCAAGGACCCTTCAAAGTAATAAAGAAAGTTGGACTTAATGCCTATGTGCTCGAGTTACCATCCAAATTTGGCATTATCTCAACCTTCAATATCTCAAACCTAGTTGAGTATAGAGAACCGGCAATGATACCTAGTGAGCCATTTGGACCAGACTATATTCTTGAGAGCGAACTCATACCTGAGTGTTCCCCAATAAATTTATCTGGAAGCATAGAAAGAATTGAGCGTATCTTGGATGACCAAGCTATTACTACCCGGGATAAAAGCCACCAATGTTATTTAGTTCATTGGCAAGGTTGATCAAAATCTGAGGATTCGTGGATCATTCAAGAGGATCTGCAGCGCCTCGATCCAGACCTATTGGAGCAGTACCAGAGTCGGATTGACCCTTACTCGATAGGGTCGAGTTCCTTCCATCCTAGGAGAATTGGTGGGGCACAGGTTACTAAGCACATTATAAAATTTTTACTTTATATTGGTTTGACTTTAAGTACTGTAATCAAGTTTTGTCATGAGTCTAGTAATTTTATTTGAGTCAAGTCAAGATTTATTAAGTCAAAGTGTAAGAAGTTGAAGACCCAAGACCATGAAGGACCACATTCACTGCGCCTCCTCAATCCACATGGAATTTCAGTCAAAGTAGGCGTCATTTACTTAATTAGGACATTCCAAGATTTTCATAAAGTCATCTTAGCATAAAAGAAAGCAAATAAGCCTCCTATAGAAGGTGACTTGCCGCCCACTCCTTATGGAAAGCAAAATATAGCGGCATCCTCTGATTTCTTTACTTTATTTCAAGATGCCACCTATCTCTTTATTTGGAAAAGCTATCTTCTGATCTCTTTCCCTTATTTCAAGATACCGCCTATCTCATTATTTGGAAAAGATATCACTTGATCTTTTTTTTTATTTCAAGATGCCGCCTATCTTCTTATTTGGGAATGATATTCACTGATCTTTTTTTCTTATTTTAAAATACCGCCTATCTCTTTATTTGGAAAAGCTATCCCCTAATTTCTTTTTCTTCTTTCAAGATGCCACCTATCTTCTTATTTGAAAACAAATGGCTCCCTTATTTTCTTTTTTTTTTTCATAAAATTCAAGGGTTAGGGTTTATTATAAAAACCTTTCCTTCTTCTTGTAAAGAATAATTGATAATTAATGAAAAAGAGTCTTCTTCTTCTATTTTTCTATGCTCTTGAGCATTGACACTCCCTGAGAGAGAGGGTAGGAGGTCCAACAAATATCCATTCCAACATTTGCTCCAAGCACTACAAGAAAATACTGAAATAGCGACGCAAATTTAGCGACGCAATATGCGTCGCTAAATTGAAACCACTTTGCTACGCCTCTGTGACAACAAAATATTGCGACGCAATTAGTGACTTAATTAATCAGAAACTCAAAAAGAATTAATTTTTTAATATTGCAATGCAATAATGCGTCGCAATATTTTTAAATTAATTTTTTATTAAATATAAATATTAGGAAAAAAATATTGCGACGCAACACAGTGCGTTGCAATATTTTTAAAAGAATTAAATATGTTAAATAGCGACGCATTAGCCACACAATAAATCAGAAAATTAGAAAAATTATTTTTAATATAGCGACGCACCAATTGCGTCGCAAATAATTTAAATGAAATTAAATTTTATAAAATTTAAATATCAGAAAAAAATATTGCGACGCAACACAGTGCGTCGCAATGTTTTTAAAAGAATTAAATATATTAAATAGCGACGCATTAGTGACGCAATAAACCAAAAATTAAAAAAATTATTTTTAATTTAGCGACGCACCAATTGCGTCATAAATAATTTAAATAAAATTAAATTTTTTAAAGTAGAAATATTAGAAAAAAATATTGCAATGCAACTCAGTGCGTCGCAATGTTTAAAAAAAATTAAATATTTTAAATAGCGACACATTAGCGACGCAATAAACCAGAAAATTAAAAAATTATTTTTTAATTTAGCGATGCAATAAATGCATCGCAATTATTTTAAATAAAATTAAATTTTATAAAGTATAAATATGAGAAAAAATAATTGCGACGTAACACAGTGCATTGCAATGTTTTTTAAAAATTAATTATGTTAAATAGCGACGCATTAGCGACGCAATAAACCAAAAAATTAATTAGGAAAATTATGTTTTAATATAGCGATGCACTTGTTGCATCGTAATTATTATAATTAAAATTAATTTTTATATAATATAATTATCATATTAAAAATTATGACGCAACCCTTTGCGTCGCAATGTATTTTAAAAAATTAATTATGTTAAATAGCGATCGGTCCAAAATCGATCGTGACCGATCGGAATAAGGGCTTGGATCGATTGCAACCCTCGGATCATCGCCGATCGGACCGATCGCCACGGTTCGAGATCGGTCGTGGCCGATCAGGATCAGGGCTTGGATCGATCACAACCGTCGGATCGTCAGCGATCTCCGACCGATCGCATCGGTCTGGAATCGTCATGGCTGATCGGGATGAGGGCTTGGATCGATCGCAACCGTTGGATTGTCGCCGATCGGACCGATCGCCACGGTCCGAGATCGGTCGTGGCCGATCGGGATCACGGCTTGGATCGATCGCAACCGTCGGATTGTCGCCTATCGGATCGATCGCGACGGTCCAAGATCGTTGATCGCCGATCAGGATCGATCAGGGTTTCGATCGATAGCAACCATCGGATCGACGCCGATCGGTGCGATCGCCACGGTCTGAGATCGGTCATGGACGATCGGGATCAGGGCTTGGATCGATCGCAACGATCGGATCATCGCCGATCGGACCGATCGCCACGGTCCGAGATCAATCATGGCCGATCGGGATCAGGCTTTGATCGATTGCAACCGTGATCGCAGCGATCTTGGACCGATCGCAACGGTCCGGGATCGATCGTGGCCGATCGGGATCAGTGCTTGGATCGATCGCAACCATCGGATCGTTGCCGATCGGACCGATTGCCACGGTCCGAGATCGGTCGTGGCCGATCGGGATCAGGGCTTCGATCGATCGCAACCATCGGATCGTTGCCAATCGAACCGATCGCCACGGTCCGAGATCAGTCGTGGCCGATCGGGATCAGGGCTTGGATCGATTGCAACCGTCGGATTGCTAGCGATCTTGGACCAATCGCAACGGTCCGGGATCGGTCGTGGCCGATCGGGATCAGGGCTTGGATCGATCGCAACCATCGAATCGTTGCTGATCGGACCGATCGCCACGGTCCGAGATCGATCGTGGCCGATCGGGATCATGGCTTGGATCGATCGCAACCGTCGGATCGTTGCCGATCTCGGACGGATTGCAACGGTCTGAGATAGGTCGTGGCCGATCGGGATCACGGCTTGGATCGATCGCAACCGTCAGATCATCACCGATCGGACCGATCGCCACGGTCCGAGATCGGTCATGGCCGATCGGGATCACGGCTTGGATCGATCGTAACCGTCGGATTGTCGTCTATCGGATCGATCGTGATGGTCTAAGATCGTTGATCGCCAACCGGGATCGATCAGGGCTTCGATCGATGGCAACCGTCGGATCGACGCCGATCGGTGCGATCGCCACGTCCGAGATCGATCATGGACGATCGGGATCAGGGCTTGGATCGATTGCAACCGTCGGATCATCGTCGATCGGACCAATCGCCACGGTCCGAGATCAGTCGTGGCCGATCGGGATCAGGGCTTAGATCGATTGCAACCGTCGGATCGCCAGCGATCTTGAACCGATCGCAACGGTCTGGGATCGGTCTTGGTCGATCGGGATCAGTGCTTGGATCGATCGCAATTGTCGGATCGTTGCCGATCGGACCGATTGCCACGGTCCAAGATCGGTCGTGGCCGATCGGGATCAGGGCTTCGATCGATCGCAACCGTCGGATCGTTGCCGATCGGACCGATCGCCACGGTCCGAGATCAGTCGTGGCCGATCGGGATCAGGGCTTGGATCGATTGCAACCGTCGGATCGCTAGCGATCTTGGACCGATCGCAACGGTCCGGGATCGGTCATGGCCGATCGGGATCAGGGCTTGGATCGATCGCAACCGTCGGATCGTTGCCGATCGGATCGATCGCCACAGTCCGAGATCAGTCGTGGCCGATCGGGATCACGGCTTGGATCGATCGCAACCGTTGGATCATCGCCGATCGGACCGATCGCTACGGTCCGAGATCGGTCGTGGCCGTTCGGGATCATGACTTCGATCGATCACAACCGTCGGATCGTCGCTGATCTCGGACGGATTGCAACGGTCCGAGATAGGTCATGGCCGATCGAGATCACGGCTTGGATCGATCGCAACCGTCGGATCGTTGCCGATCTCAGACGGATTGCAACGGTCCGAGATAGGTCGTGGCCGATCGGGATCACGGCTTGGATCGATCACAACTGTCGAATCGTCGTTGATCGGACCGATCGCCACGGTCCGAGATCGGTCATGGTAGATCAGGATCACGGCTTGGATCGATCGCAACCGTCGGATTGTCGCCTATCGGATCGATCGCGACGGTTTGAGATCGTTGATCGCCGATCGGGATCGATCAGGGCTTCGATCGATGGCAACCATCGGATCGACGCCGATCGGTAAGATCGCCACGGTCCGAGATCGGTCATGGACGATCGGGATCAGGGGCTTGGATCGATCGCAACCGTCGGATCATCGCCGATCGACCGATCGCAACGGTCCGGGATCATCGTGGCCGATCGGGATCAGGGCTTGGATCGATCGCAAACATCGGATTGTTGCCAATCGGACCAATCGCCACGGTCCGAGATCGGTCATGGCCGATCGGGATCACGGCTTGGATCGATCGCAACCGTCGGATCGTCGCCGATCTCGGACGGATTGCAACGGTCCGAGATAGGTCGTGGCTGATCGGGATCACGGCTTGGATCGATCGCAACCGTTGGATCGTCGCCGACTGAGATCGATCATGGCTTGGATCGATCGCAACCGTCGGATCACTTATAATTACTCAAAAAAAAAGTTATGAAAAAGTTTAAAAAATATTAAAAATTTATTGCGACGCCGTAGCGATGCATTTTAGAAGAAAAATTAAACAAATATTACGACGCAATGTATGCGTCGCAATTATTTTTAATAAATATAATTTTTATCAGTATTAATAAATAAAAAATATATAATATTGCGATGCATAATTTGCGTCGCAATGGTTTTTAAATAAATATATCTAATTAAAAATATTAAAAAATTATTGCGACGCAATAAGGCATTGCAATTATTATCATAAATTATAAATATAATCATTAATAAATATTTAAAAATTTTTGCGACGCCGTAGCGATGCATTTTAGGAAAAAAATAAACAAATATTGCGACGCAATGTATGCGTCGCAATTATTTTTAGTAAATATAAATTTTTTTCAGTATTAATAAATAAAAAAATATAATATTGTGACGCATAAGTTGCGTCGCAATGTTTTTTAAATAAATATATGTAATTAAAAAGTTTATAAAATATATTGTGACACAATTTTCATCGTAATTATTAACATTAATTATAAATATTATCATTTATAAATATTAAAAAATTATTGCGACGTCGTAGCGACACATTTTAGAAGAAAAAATAAACAAATATTGCGACGAAATATATGCGTCGCAATTATTTTAAGTAAATATGATTTTTATTAGTATTAATAAATAAAAGAAATATATATTGCGACACATATTTGTGTCGCAATATTTTAAAAGAAATATATCTAATTAAAAATATTAAAAAATTATTGCGACGCAATTTTACGTCGCAATTATTATCATAAATTATAAATATTATCATTTATAAATATTTAAAAATTATTGCGACGCGCTGCTTGTGTCGCAATTATTATAAAAAGTTATTATTTTAATCAATTAAAAATATTAAAAAAAATATTGCGATGCCTTAGCGATGCAATTCCTAGAAAATAAAAATAAATTTTCCGTCGGACATTGGCGCCAAGTTAGCGACGCATTAGCGACGCAATTATTTGAGTCGCTATTTTTTCATAAAATTATAATAAAACCAGATTAACGATGGATTAGCGACGCATTAATGCGTCGCTAATACATAATAAATTTTAAAAAAAATATTGCGACCATATTGCGACGCAAATTATTGCGTCGCTAATAACTTATATATAAGCCAGCCATCTCTTTTTCTTCTTCCCCGTCTTGACCTAGCCGCCGCCGTGCTCTAAAAATTTTCGGCTCCCACCTCGCTGCTCCGGCGCCTCCCCTCTGGTGCTCCGGCTCCCCGGCGTTCTCCTCCGACTCCGCCGTCTTCTCTCGACCAAGGTAAGCCCCCACACTCTCTAAATTTTTTTTTTAATAATTTCCCTCCGGCCACGGCCAAGACCATGGCCGTCTTCTCCGGCCACGGCCGCTGCCGTGGCCGGCAGTGGCCTGGCCACGGTGGCCAGGCCACTGTCACAAAAAAAAAAAAAAATTTCTTAACAGGGGGGGAAACCCCCCGCCCCCCCCTTTTTTTCTTGTCGGCCATGGCCGGACAAGGCGGCCACTACCGCTGTCGTGGCCGTCTTCTCCGGCCACGGCCGCTGCCGTGGCCGGCAGTGGCCTGGCCACGGTGGCCAGGCCACTGTCACAAAAAAAAAAAAAATTCTTAACAGCGGGGGGGGGGGGGAAACCCCCCCGCCCCCCCCTTTTTTCTTGTCCGACCACGGCCGTGGCCGCGGCCGGACAAGGCGGCCACGGCCGCTGCCGTGGCCGTCTTCTCAGGCCACGGCCGCTGCCGTGGCCGGCAGTGGCCTGGCCACGGTGGCCAGGCCACTGTCACAAAAAAAAAAATTTTTCTTAACAGGGGGGGAAACCCCCCTGCCCCCCCTCCTTTTTTTCTTGTCCGGCCATGGCCGTGGCCGCGGCCGGACAAGGCGGCCACGGCCGCTGCCATGGCCGGCAGTGGCCTGGCCACGGTGGCCAGGCCACTGTCACAAAAAAAAAAAAATTCTTAACAGGGGGGGGGGAACCCCCCTGCCCCCCCCTTTTTTTCTTGTCCGGCCACGGCCGTGGCCGCGGCCGGACAAGGTGGCCACGGCCGCTGCCGTGGCTGTCTTCTCCTGCCACGGCCGTGGCCGGTAGTGGCCAGGCCAGGCCACTGTCACAAAAAAAAAAAAATTTCATAACAAGGGGGGGGGGGGGAAACCCCCCCCCCATTTTGTCTTCTCCGGCCATGGCCGCTGCCGTGGTCGCCTATGGCCTGGCCACCCTGTCAAAAATTGAAAAAAAAATTTTGGTAACAGGGCCCCCCCTTTTGTCTTCTCCGGCCACGGCCACGGTGGCCAAGCCGCATTCCAAAAAAAAAAAATTTAATTAGGGGAGGCCACGGAGCTGTTTGGATAGACTGATTGTTATGTCTTGATTATGCAATAATATTTGTAATGCTAGATAGAAAGTCTTGTTGTATTATTATTTAATTTGCATAATGTTTATGCAATAATTAATTTAAGCAGAATGTTTATGCAATAATATTTGTGCATTTGTACTTATTTACATTTGTTATGTCTTGATTATTTATATTCTGCTGCAAACTGAATGATGCATTAAATTATGTAATGCTAAATAAAAGTCTTGTTGTAATATTATTTAATTTCCAGCAACAAATTAGTAGTTTTAATGATTTACATTTTAGTCTTCACAAACATTTGTATTTGACACAATAATCTTAAAAGTTAGTGATTACATGTATAATTTACAAGAAGTTAAGAATAACAAGCATAAGTTCGATTGTCTTCGGACTTCCATAATCACAGCACTATAACCTTTAGACCCGTTTAAGAATTTGTAAGCCTTAGTCTTGCAAATTCTCAAATTGTCCTGGTGGACAGTTTGGAATATTTCTTGCGATATGTTAGTCTGCTATTAATCATCGTTGGGTGAGATTTCGGTTTGTATTTGCTCATACGTTCTTCTAGTGTGGCTTATATACCACACATTTAGGAGAACATATGGGGAAATGCTACCGAAATTTCATTGTAACCGATCGATGATAATTAATAGCAGAATAACATATCACAAAAAATATTCTTGAATGGGATAGGGCCTTACCTTATAGACATGGAGTGAAGGTAGAATTAATTTAAGACACTTGAATGCTTGTGAAGTCTCATGATTAAACGCACCGCCTTGCGGCCCGACCCAAACTCAAGCCCTCCCATTAGCCATGAACCTGTGCATCGGTCCTTGCTAGCACGCCAAGGATCGTAGCCGTGGCTCGCCCTTGCATGGTAGGGACCTTAGTTGCCTAAAAAAAATTTGTTTACTTATAAATGATTTAAATGGTTATTATTAACCTTAGTTGTGACCAAGAAATATTTTAGTTATATATTTAGTAATACTAATATCTTTTATTATTAATATCTTTTTTTTTGTTATAGTCTGAGCAGAAGGGCGGAGATCCTGGTGAGTTTCGTCTATTCAGGGCGACACACACCAGGAGGGATGGTTCTGGGTCGACACGCGATCACGGGAGGTTGCGGTAAGAAATTAGATTTATGTAGTATCTGTTTAATTTCTAAAATTTTATTTCAGAAATTTATTAACTCATTTATTGTTGATTTCATAATTTCAAGACACGAGTCGAGGAGCTTCGCTCCCAGGCATCGCAGGTCGACTCTACTGATGGGAAGACGCCCGTCGAACTCTCAGCAGAGGAGAGTCGGCGTGTGTTTTTGGAAGCTGTTGGTGCCCAGCCACGAGACCGCAGGGTCTATGGTCTGGGCACTAGAGCTTCTACATATTTTCCCCATCAGGCCTCTAGCTCGCGAGCTTTGGTGATCTTCCTCCCGAGCGTTTACACGACCTTCGCAGATCTATTGCAGAGGAGGTTCGCCAGGAGGTCGAGCAGGATTTTGAGGATCGTATGCGAGGCCGGATCAGGAGATTGCAGACATGCGAGATGAGATGCATTATTTGCGGGATATGGTTAGCCGCTTGTCGCAGAGTCTTCAGCCTCCACAGCCTCCACGTGATCACCCAGATTCTTGATGTATTTTTCTTTTCTTTTTTTATGTTGTAAAAACTTTAAAATTTTAATATATGAATTATTTTTAAAATTTATTATTGTTTGGATTGAGTGAAAAATGTTTCTATCAATATTTAGATTTAACGAAATTGTATTAACCGTTTTAATTTTAATCTTTTATATTTTTTAAAAATTTAATTTGCGATGCATTAGCGATTGAAATTGCATCGCTAATATTTTTAAAATATTATTATTAAATATTGCGACGCAATGACCTGGCATCGCAATAATTTAAAAATAAATTTAATAGCGACGCATTAGCGACTAAAATTGCGTCGCTATTATATCTAAAATATTTTAATAAATATTGCGACGCAATAACCTTGCGTCGCAATATTTTAAAATTTTTTTTATTTGCGATGCATTAGCGACTCAAATTGCGTCGTTATTATACCAAAAATATTATTATTAAATATTGCGACGCAACAAGATGCGTCGCAATATTGTGATGCAATTTAGTGCGTCGCAATATTAAATAATAATTTTTAATATTAAAAATTAATTTTAAAATGTAACGACGCATTTGGATGCGTCGCAATATTGCGACTCAATGTTGCGTCGCAGAGAGTCGCAATATTGCGACGCAATTGCGACAAATGTGTATTACGACGGACATCTGAGCGACGCCATCATTGCGTCGCTATTGCATCGCAATAGCATGTTTAGCGACGCAATTGCGACACATTTGGGCGTCGCAATATTTTATTTTTCTTGTAGTGAAGTATCCCAGCCCCAAGACGTCAAGGTGCTACGATCCTTAGATGAAGTCATCCTTGCCTTCAAAATCATCTGAAGGAAAGCTGAAACATCCGTAGGAGCATAGCTTTTTCTTCCAGGCATCCATCTCGGAAGCTGTATGATCTAATCTTTTAGGACGAAGACTATCATTGTCTGGTAATCAGACCAATCCCTTCTTATAAGTTCTATTTTGTTGAAGAAAGAGCATGTTCTAAGCCGTAGTTTCTTAATCCTAGGATCATGTTTTCTTTATTACTTAGTCAATCATGTTCTGCAAGTAGTTACTTTACTTTTCGCCTATTCTTCCTTAGTTTATTCTTACTCATTTCGGAAAGTAAAGTACCTTAAATTGAATCATTGCTCTACGTTAATCTCTTACATGGTACATCTTGCATCATGGAGTGTTGTATTTGGCTTCTATTTTTATTTTGGTAAACTCACTCAGAGATCTTAGTGATTAGAGTGGTTTGTCTTTCAGGATATCCGGCGTAGTATAAGGCAGCAACGATGCTCGTGTTTGAGAGGGTGAAGCTCAGTCCTGCCGAGGAACAAAGATAGCTCAGCCTTGCCGAGGTACGAAGATAACTCGGCTTTGCCGAGGTACGAAGATGGCTCGGCCCTGCCAACGTATGGAGATATCTTGGCTATGTCAAGGTACAGAGATATCTGGCGAGGTACAGAGATAGCAGGCGGTGCAGCTTATCTTTTTTTGAATAGGGCTGTTAGCGGGTCAGAACACAGAAATAAGCCTCACCTATTATCATGTACGTTAACCGATGTGATGATGATTCTACCCTACATCATCCTCTAATTATTTAAATTTGTTTTTAGATATCCCCTGCCCGATCAAACATGGCCAGCCTTAAGCACTTTATTCATCTAATTATTTAAATTTATTTTTAGATAATCCCTCCCCCCTATGATTTTATTTATTTCATGGAAACGATTTTGTGCACCACGCACAATGCAGAACTTGCACACCATGAATGATGCGCATGAGGTAAGAACATTTTCGTTCTTTTTGCGCCACATGTGCAGCCACATACGCGCATGCACACACAGACCAAAACTGTTCGTGGTGCTCGTAATTTTTCATCGTGCCTGATGCACAAGTCATTATTTTTCGTTTCATTTCAAAAATAAAGGTGAGGTATAATTTTTGGGTCTCCTCTACTCGCCCCCAACTTGTTGAGCCATGCTATTGGAGATTAAAAAAAAAAGCCCAACAACTCCGAGAAGGGACCATAATTACTAATGTATGGAAAATTCCTCTTGCACCGTGCGCTGATTGGCCCTGCACATATGCAGCTATGCATATGGTGCGTGAAAGAATAATTTTATTCTTGATCATGCGCGGCCGCATGCATGCACGACCAATCACCTTATGCGGTGTACAAAAAACCTTTCCCTAATGTAATGCAGCTATTAAGGCCCATTACAACCAAAATATAATTCAAGAAAAAACTCCTTATGCACCGTGGGTGATGTAGGAACGTGCGCGCTGCGTATGTGATTCGTTGCGCATGCGGCATGAAAAAATAAAAATATCATTGCTGCATATGCATAAATCAATCACCGTGCACCATGCATACATTCTGCACTGCGCATGTGCACAAACCTTTTTCTAATTCAAGGTCTCAGATCTGGCACATTTTTATGCTACATCAAAGTTTTTTTTTAAAGATAAAAGCAAAAGAAAAGAAAAGGTAGGGCTCACGAAACGCATTCGAAGGGGTTTACGTTAACTGTGAACTATAGGAAAACTCTTTTTGGCCCACTCGCGATGATTGGCTGCCTGTGTGCGTGACCGTGCATGCAGTGCAAAAAGGACAATAATGCCTTCGATGCACGTGTGATCATACACGCACGCGGTTAATCTCCATGCATGATGCACACATCTTGTACCATGTGTAGTGCATAAAGATTTTTTTTTCTAAATTATAAGCTTAACTAGATATGGGCACTGAGCCGAACCACCCATGGCCCGGCCCATGCTGGCACGAATCGGGCCGTGCCTGGCATGGCCCGATTGCTACAATACCAAGCCGTGCCAGGCATGGCTCAAAAAAGGGGGCCATGCTGGGCTCAGCTATTGCAGTCCGTGGATCAAGCTCGGTATGGCCCATTAGGGCTTGGGCTAGCACGGCTCAGGCGGGCCTAGCACGGCACAACCCATAAGGGCCTGGGCCATGCCGGCCCATAAGGGCATACAGCCCCAGTGTCATCATCGCCGCCATTCTCGCCTTCGTCTTCCTTGCCTCCGCCTCTATTCACCTCTTCCTCAGTTCATCTTTCACTCCTCTATCAACTCGCCTTCGTCGTCGTCGTCCTCCTCCTCCTCGATGCCGCCTCTCATCCACCACCTCCGCCATAGCTGATTCGTCGGTGCTCTCCGATGAGGAGAAGGCGATCCTGATCGAGTCCCTCCCTCTCTTCGCCCTGGCCTCCTTGGTCGCCATGCTCCCCAACGGCTTGACTGTGTTGTCTGCCTCTCCCCCTTCCACCCCCACAACGAGCTTCTCCTCCTCCTTGCCCGCCACCACGCTTTCCACTCCCCCTGCATCGACACCTGGCTTCGATCCATCTCTTTGCCGCTCCTCCATCACCCTCCCCGCCCCGCCCCTTCAGTCGCTTGCGACGGCGGCAGCGGCAAAGGAGGATCCTTCCAGATCCAGCAGTTTTCGCATCGAGATCGGTAGTGTCAGCCGTCGGAGGACGCCCATGGAGGAGGACACCGCTGGAGCTGCCACCTCCCTCTCGGCTCCACCTCCGCCTCTGCAGCAGCAGCTTAGCAGGGCTTTCATGCCTGGCACGACCTAGGCATGGCTCAGCCCAAAATGGGCCGCGGGCCATGCCGAGCTCCAAATTATTTTATCGGGCACGGTCAGTTTTTTTTCAGTCCAAAGGGCATGGAACTGGGCCATGCCATTTTTTTTTTGGCCCGAGAGGCCTGGGCACTGAGCCGTGTCTGGCATGGCACAGCACGGCTCAGTGCTTATCTCTAAGTTGAACTAAGATCAGGCACGATTCAGTGCCCATCTGGTGTGGTATGGTTCAGTACCCATCTCTAAGCTTAACTAAGATCAGGCATGATCTAGTGCCCATCTCTAAGCTTAACTACCCTCTCTCGCGCCTCGTCAAGCATGATCACGGAATGTCAATGGTTTACTGTTGTCGAGAACCGTCAAGGACGAGCTTAGCTGGAGAAAATGTATCCATCCAACCATTCAATGAACAAGGCACGTGGTGATTGAGGTCGCGAGGAGTCCGACTCGCTGAGCGAAATTCTAAAAGCGTGTAGAGCTTGTTGCGACAAAGGGAAGCGACCGCTTGGCCAAAGCGTGTTTTGGTTTCACTTTGTGCATGTACGTTGAACTAGGTTTCGTGCCGCCGCTGGTTACTAAGCAACCGACGCTGCCTTCTTGTCGCTTGATCCCATCCATGCAGGCAAAAATAAAAACTTTCATTGATAGCTGTTCTCGGTTCTCAAGCTTTCAATTGCTATATTTAAATCTTTTATATTTTATAAATATTGCATCATAAATTTCTGTTAAAATTAATAAAATAAATTTCAGTTATTTGGCTAAATTCAATTGAAGGTTAAACATATAACATTTTTAAAATGTAAAAAGTTAAAACGGTAGCAATCGAAAGTTTGAAGTTTGGGTTTCAAAATAAACTTCAAGAAAAAAAAAAAAAAAAAAAAAAACTTAAGAACGAAAAGTATATTCTATTAACAATTTTTACTCATGTACGACATTTTCAGCCGTCCAACAGGCCCGTGGAGCCGTATGGCACTCTAATAACAGGCCACGTTGTGGTTAGAATCGAGCCGTCGTGTCACGTCAAAGAATTTGCAAACAAGCCCCTTGACCAGTTTGATTCCTTCGTCTGACTAATGATCGCAAATAAGGCATGAAACATGCATGCCATTCATGTTTTTTTTTTTTTTTTTTTGGTAACACATCACACGCTTGCTTGATGTCCAAACGTCTGCAACCCATGCCAAAGCTATCCATTCAGCTCCCTCTTGGCTGCTTAAAAGAAAATAGTTTGGATTTACTTTTAGTACCTATTTGATTTTTTTCTATTACGCGAAAGATTGATGTGATGGGAAAGATAGAAAGGGATCATGCATACCCATGCACATGCAACATATTAAAGAGGATGCACTCTAAGCCCAAACATATTGGGACACGCATGATGCATGTCACTAATCATGATTATATATATCCATTGAGTGCCCCTCGGATGTCATGGGACTTCAATTATTTCAGTGGTTGTTTTTTTTCCTGTTTGATTCCTTGTTTGGAAATGTTGTTTTGAACTTTCTTTCTAATATTATGGCTTTATTAGTATATTATGCTCAGACTTCTTGTTCAACTTCAGGGAGTTCAGAACGTTTTGATTTAACATATCTATAGAAAAGCTAATTCTGTGGCTGACTGTATCGCTAGGAATTGTCGATCATTTTGATTTCTGAAGCTTGAAGCAAAGAGATGTATGCCCTTCTGTTCTGATCCAAATTTTGTATTCTGATAGTTTGAGCTTCATTCATCCTAAATGATATGATCATCTGCCTGTATCAAAAAAAAAAAAAACTTACAATGACCTGTAGGTTAATGGTTAATGAGCAATGCTTTGCGAATGGGTTGCATGTAGGCACAAGCATTTCATTATTTACCTTTTTTTTTTTTTTTTAAGATTCCTCTCATCAATGGTTGCAATGACATGATAAAAGAGTTGAAAGGTGGATGGTTCATAACTGCACATGCAACTTATTTAGAAGGAAAGCAACTTAGGGCACATGCATGTCGTAAATCATGACCATGTTTGTTTAGAAATATCTGAGTCATGACACATGCAGCTTATTTAGAAGGAAAGCAATTTAAAGCACAAAATCCTAGGTTATAGCATGGATGATGCATTTCATAAATCATGACTACATTTGTTAGTAATATCTGTGGCAGTGACTTCTTGATAATTGTGGGATATTATTAGAATCAATCACCCTTTTGCTGGATGGGATGGAAGAACTAGAGAATTATCCTCGTGCATGTCCCATTTGATTCCTTCATTTAACCTTAAATGCATAAAATCTAAAACAAATTGCACAGATAATTCTTACATTTCCTTCTTAATAGATTAGTTCTAACCTATAAATATTAATCAGACTCTTTCTTGTAACTTGTTAAATGTTTTAGGCTAACAAGCAATGTTATCTTTTAAATTAGTTAGATTGAAGCAAGTCAACGATTAATATAAGAAGAGGCGCATGATAAGTTATGCTACATACAATTTGTTCGAAAAAAAAAAAAAATTAAATATAAGATATTTGCAAAGACAAGCCCACAAACTTTATATAGTATGCATATATTCATTTAATACTTTTACGAGTTACAATATTTGATCGCTTTTAATGTATTATCATTATAATCGTTAATTTGTCGGTCTTTGTTTAACGACCTCTACGAATCACGACAGCTCGATCACTTTTAACGAGTCATGTTTAAGACCGGTATACATATATTCATTTAACAACTTTTACGAGTTACAACATCTTGAACGCTTTAATGTATTATCGTTATAATCGTTAATTTGTCGTTTTGTTTAACGACCTCTACGAATCACGACAGCCGATCACTTTTAACGAGTCATGTTTAAGACCGGTATACATATTCATTTAACAACTTTTACGAGTACAACATCTTGAACTTTAATGCATTATCGTTATAATCGTTAATTTGACGTTTTTGTTTATGACCTCGAATCACGACAACCCGATCACTTTTAACGAGTCATGTTTAAGACCGGTATGCATACATTCATTTAACAACTTTTACGAGTACAATATCTTGATTATTTTTATTATCGTTATAATCGATAATTTGTCATTTTTGTTCACGACCTTACGATAACCCGATCACTTTTAACGAGTCATGTTTAAGACCGGTATATACATTCATTTAACAACTTTTACGAGTACAACATCTTGAACGCTTTAATGTATTATTGTTATAATCGTTAATTTACGATTTTTGTTTAACGACCTTTACGAATCATGGCAACCCGATCACTTTTAATGAGTCATGTTTAAGACCGATCGATTCATTCTATTGATCTACATTATAAGTAAACTAGCCTTCTGATCGGTTTGATCTCTCGTCCGATCAAAATGAGTAAACCCTAAAATGTCACTGGAATGGTTAACTTTTTTGTGCAAACCTTTGAAGGCATATAGTAGATGATCATTCACACAAAACCAATGGACTCCTGCTGGTGCTAGCGCATGGTGTGCATCACACTCGAATTGGGCATTACTCTTGCATGAAACCGCAGCAAGCTGCCATCTATGTGCCTCTCCGGTTCAGTGGATCGAATTGTCCCGACTCGAGCCGGTTGGATCCAGCTTGTTCCGAGTGAAGGGCGGTCCATGCTCGTGGCGAAAGCCCTCTCGACCGAACCCATTTACTGCCCGGCCCGGAGCCGTATCTTCCAGAAAGGTAGACCGACCAGATCCAGACCCGGGACGGCACCGGCAGGCGAAGAGCGAGTAACGCACGCAGCTGGCTCGAGCTCGTCCGAGCCGGACGAAACCAAAGGACGAGGCCTGGTGGACGGACGCGAAGGAAAAGCGAGTCAAAAGGACGGTTGAGAAGGAAACTTCCACGAAGGCGAGGGGCCGATGACGAAGAAGACGAAGGGCGACATTATGAGAAGCCAAGCGGAGGCCCGGGACCACGAGCAACGGGGTGCGACGAGGAAGAAAAGTAGACGAAAATTTGTTCCCACCCTCGCCCTCCCCCTTTTTTTCTCACAGAGAGAGAGAGAGAAGAAGAAGTAGCATAGAGAGAGAAGGCAAGGCATAGCGTGGCGTGGCCTCCGGGGCGGAAGACTAGCGATCGATCGAACCCTGGGATTAACGAGCGAGAGTGGGTTGAATGATCAGGGGATGGAGAAGCAAATATTCTCCCCTTGCTGTTCGTCAGCCACCAACAGCAGCGGCAGCAGCACCAGGAAGAGGTCTGAGTTCCTAAATATCTTCAAGGTACGCCGGCCCCTTTCTCTGCCTCTATGTTTCCTTCCTTCTTATTCTCTCCTCTTCCTTGCTTTGGCTTTTGTTAGAAACAGAAGGGAGAAAATCCAACTAGAGAACAGATAGGAGTTTTCTTTGATTGTCTTTCGCTTCCTGTTGTCTTATGATCAGCGCGTGAGATGGGGTGGGTGCGTCCAAGATCTCTCTGGTGAAAGAATTTGTCTTTTTAAATGTTCTGCAACAACAAGTTCTATCAGAATTAATGATGCATCATTAGAAGGAATTGACTGTAATAATTCGGTAGTTCCTGATGCATCCGCTCCTAATTAGGTCGTGGTTTCTGTCAGTTGATTCAAGAAAAGAGAATATTTTTTTCTGAAAAATAGCATATAAGAAAAGAGGTTACGGTAGAATTTGAGTGGATGGAGGTGACCATGGTAGGTGGTGCGATGAGCATGACTTGAATTTTTAGGACTCATATTATTTGGGTTTCAAGAGGGTAGGTGGTGCTTTTACATCAAATAAGATGTATCATTATTTTTCAAATCATGCTCTCTTTTTCGTCCCTACATAGCAACAAACCCAGAGTAAGTTCTAATGAAAACATGAGGCTAAGGAGATATCATTTCTGAAATATCCTCTTAGGTTTCTATATGCTATTTACTAAAAAGAGGAATGCGATAAATCTAGGCTATTATTGGCTTTTTATTTTTATTTTTATTTTATATCATCACGAGTCATTGCACAAATTACGGTTTTGCATGGAAGGATAAGTATACCATCTCCATTTATGATTTAGTCACCCATGGAATGACGTATAAATTGAAATCTTGCTTCACAATTCATACCTTTGCATCCATGTGGTATTTGAGATTCTTTAGAAAGACAGATTTCAGGGTCAGCAGGAACCACCAATGGATTGCTCATAGCCAAAATCTTGATCTTCTCTTGGTTATATAATTTTCCTACAAGCACTGTGCAAAATACCTAGAACAAACTTCGATTTGTTAGTAGAGTGATAGTTTTATTATTGATATGGGATCCATCTATATATTCTTCCTATGGTTAAACTTTTTCCTTTCATTATATGTGTCTATCACCCATCATGCATGCATAATTCATTTTCCTTTTCTTTTTTTTTTGTTTTTGAATTAAAATGTCAATCTTGCCCTTGTGAAAAGAATTAGTAGCATCTTTTCATTTGCAGATTTGAACTTGGCAAGGCTATCTCTTAATTAAAGCTTTTTATCTGCCCCTTCCATTCTAGATGTCTGGCAAAGAAGGTTGTCATTAATGCCAAATGGTACAATAAAAGAATAGAAGTGAGATAACAAGCACTTTTTCCTTCACTAGTTTCACTTGCACAACACAAAGGCTATTAGTTTTGTTCCTCCTTGTCTCTCCCATCCATCTACTTCTGTTTGTCATTTCTTACATTATGACAGCTCTAAACATAATAATTAGTTATAAAAGCTAGCTATATATGGCGATTGTAACAGCCTTATTGCAATTTCTAAGTTTTCTAAGGCATCTGGGGTACTGATATAGATTTCTTTATTGATCCAAACACTTAGGTTTATAGGTTAAATGCTACTTCTGAAGGGACTTTTCCTCTTTGCCTGCATGGTGCTATAGGTGTGCCATTTGTACAAAGAAAACTATATGCACCAACATGAGAAATTAGTTTCCAGATGCAACTTGAGGATCAAAAGCTCGAGTAAATATCTTAACAGGACTTTGGACCAAATGTGTGTCTATCTATAGGCTCGTATGGATATGTAATATCATGTAAATATTTGTGCTTGTGCATAGACAAGTGTGTCTAAATACACACTTATGTGCATTTGTGTGTGTGTTTTGTTGTTATGACATGTTTGGTTGCACCATATAAGCAACCCTTCACACACATGGGTACAACCACAAAACCGTTGAACATATTAGTTTTCACATTTTCTGCACCTCTTTGCCTTCATAATGTTGCTGATTGGTTTAATTTTTCTTTTATCCCTATATTGTAAATATTGCAATGAAACTTCTTATTACTTACTGAAAGTAAATTTTTACATGTTATTCGACAGATATTTCATGTCAGATAAGTCTAGATAGATTAAGAAGCATATATTAGGATGGTTGTAAGGACGTTGGTGCCAGATTTCACCAAAGCTCGGATTGATAGTGGTAGTCGGTATACGACAGCAATCTCATTGGTAGTAAATATTGCCCAGGTGCCTAGACAAGTAGCAAGAGTCCAAGTGCAAGTGTCCACGTGTTAAGTGCTTGATACTTTCTTGCAGTTGTGAAAATTAAATATTACATAAATAAGTTTTAGTCTACAAATATGTTCTGCAAGAAACTAAATCGACAAAATAGTTACTTGTTTTTGGTAAACAAATATTTCATCGGTCTACACTTTCACATAGACTCCTAAATATATAAAAAAGGAACAATTCATAATACATCTATAGAAACATTTAACACTTTATGTTGATACTATTTTGTGGTTGAAACAATTGGGAACTGAAGCTTCATCATTTGCATTCAAATATCCTCTGACTACAAACTCCAAACCAGTCTGTCTTAGTCTGAGTGTATATTACATTTATGGAGGGTTGTGCAATGCCAAAGTGATCCAAAGATACTGCCATTTGGAATTTTGTAGAACATCGAGTGTTTGGGTAACTATGGTTGGGAAATACCATAATGGACCATAACCTCATAAAAACAAGGACCCCTTTATTTTCAAGTTCATGTATGCAAGCAGAGCCGGCCAAGGGAGAGTGTGCCTTAACGCTAGGATAGTATATTGAAGCCTATGGGACAAGAACTCAGACCACTAAGGAGTGTGTTCAAACCTCAATACAACATTATAAAGTAGATTTCAGATCCTATCCTATCTCATGAATTGATGACTTACCTTGATTCCTTAACTAATGTAACCTAGAGGCTACGAACACAACTTTTAGAAGCTGATAGTTTAGGTTTGGTGAAAAAATTTTGATGGATCTTCTGATGGCATCTACATTAGAATGAATCTTGGAGAATAAATAGGATATGAGACCATGAGCAGATTCATGGTTTTGGCTTTTCTAAAATTAGAAAAGAGATATTGCCATGAGGTGGTATGGATATGTGTTGGACATACTCGAAAATGTTGAAAGCATTAGAAGGCATTTTAATAAGATTCCTGATCACTTAAGTACGTATCTTAAAAAAAAGGTTCTAGCTGATGAAAAATAAAAGGGAAGAATGATGAAAAGAAAGGAGGTTTCAAGAAGGGAGTTTTCTAACTTGTCCAACTTTTAGTTAGCTCTGTATTCAATTTTTTCCAAAGAGGGGGGAAAAATGAAAGAGTGAGGCTATTTCGGATATGGGCATAGAAACTGGGAAGAAAGAGGAGTAATGAGGAATAAAAAAAGGGAAGAATATGGGAGAAAGAAGAAGACGGTAAGGGAGGGAAGTGAAAAGAAAACACTGGATAGATCGGGAGAGATTAAAAGAGCGGAAGGAGAATTCACAGAAAATATTTCTTCACTGCAAGGATCTCAATGGATTGGTATTTATCAAAGTACTCTGCTAAGATCATGTGCTGAACTCCATCCGATGATTTGAAACTGAAGCAACCCATTGAGTAAACCCAGAGACCCCTACTTGAGAGACTTAACAAAAGGCTATTATGTAAAAGACAATTAAGCGGTTGTGACCCAAGTAGCCACTTTTTTAATCTTTGAATCACTTAATAAAAGCATCCTAAAAGTAAATCTTAAAGTAGAAGAATTATATAAAAAACAGAAGCACTTCTAAGTCCTACTTACATAGGAAGGCCTCATTTTAGTTTTTATGCCTGGAAGAAGCTCTATTTTTCATGCTAAATTAAGAATCAAGATGTTAAGGAATAGAATAAGCTGATGTCATGTAACAGCATTAAGGTTTGCATCCCTTGCATACCTTTGATTCTCATTATAACAATTTATGGAGGGAGATTACATGATCTGTTGGGTTCAAGTTGAATAGTCTTGCTGAGAGCCCCTGGTTCAATGGTTAGACATGTTAGGAACCAAGGTTAGAAAGACTGACCATACTACTATATGTACTGTCCTGTACTGTGGTAGGTCTGTGCCATACCACCCTGCATCGGTGAACCATAAGTAGATTTAGGGGCAAACTGCAGGATGTTCTATGCTGGAACATGACCATTTCACAGTATGCCTCTGTACCACAGTATTGCAAACCTTGACGACAACAATCTTTATTTGTTTTGAAACTAATTAGGCATGCCAGCTAATAAAGGACACATATAATGGTATCTTGCTCTCATTTTGGTACTGCATGGTATAAAGTGAGAGGTTCCATTAAGTGATATCCATTTCATCCTTTTATGACAACCCTTGTGGTAGAATTCTCTGTCATGGATCTTCTTTTTGCAACTGCTGTTCAAAAAACTTAGCCAAAAGCACCCACATGGACATGTTAAGTTTTGCTATCATCCTAGCACCTGTGCAGCACTTGTGGAACCCATTATTACATTGTTTTATGGTGCAACCCTGGTTTTCACTCCAGTTAAGATATCATTTCACATTGGTGTTGGGAACTCATTGGTATGATATGTGATAAAATCTCAGCTAGTAAAAGCCAATATATTCCAAGATATCAGTTGATACAATATCAACATACCTGCAGAGATTTTTCAATCTTGTATATTTGTTGTTAAATACTAACATTAGTGTCTGAGGGAGATAATTAATTTTGGTTTTATTGTAATGACCTTGTCATTATTTTGGTTTGCATACATCAATCATGATATTGGACAAACCAAGATATTGGAAGTCTTGCCTAATTTTTCCAGTCTCAACCTAGACAAACCAAGATGTTAGTTCATCTCAATATCATCCACCTGCTGAGATGCCGACATCTTGAGCTTTGACAAAATCTTGTTTGAAAGCCTTTTAGTTAGATAAGGAAAACAAGAATCCAATTAATGCTTCTAATTAAGACATAGAATTTATTTGGCTCTTAACAGCTAATTGGTTAAACTGTCAAAAACTTAGTTATGATAGCTAAAGAATTGTCAACTCATGGAGCAAATTAGTTAGTCCATGTGCTGCCAGTTAGTAGGCTAAATGAGCACATGTATGCTGCACCATGGTGTATCAACATTTCTATTGAGGTATTAGAAGACAACAAAGAATGAAAAAGATTATGGTATAGGAGTGTCAAGTTTGTTTGTAGGCATTCTGGGATTCACAATTTTTTTTAGAATTTAATTCACCAACGAACACAATAAAAATCAAAAAGAGCCCTTGTGGGGGCAATCCATTAAAGAGATCAGAAGTCCACATGGTATACAATATTAGCTTTTTAAAAAGGTCTTTTTCTAACCTATGGTACTGACAGAAATGCTAATAGAAATGGAGTTCGAGGATGAAAAGATGTTAGGCGCTTGTAAAGGATTTCTATATGATAGTTGATAAATCATATGCTTATGTTTGATACTTGAATGTTAGATTTTTATACCCTATTTGCATTGGTGATTAACATATCAGGCATTTAATAAATGCATTTTTTAAACCTCGATAGCTAATATCAAAGACTGATCACTTGTATCAAGGTATGCACATGTTACCTTCTTTTAATTGCTAAAACAAAAGGAAAATGCATTAAAGATCTTATGAAGTTTTCAGTGGGGGATTACTGGTGTCAAGTGTCCTTTGTAAATGTATCAACCAAACATCTTGGTATCATATTTTTATGTTATATATGGTGGCTGATTTATTTACATATCTTTGTTCCCTATATTAATTTTCACTTATTCCTTTTGCTCTAATTGAACTTGTCATCGATGTTTAATTGAATAGCATTTTCTGATATTTCTTTTACATGCTTTTTCATATCTTGATGGCTGTGAAGAGTGCTGCATGTCTTCATTCATCATCAGCTGATACTGGGAAAGGGCGGAGCAAAAAATCAGGTAATAAAGTGACACATGGTTTCAACTTGGTGGAAGGGAAATCAGGTCATGAGATGGAAGATTATCATGTAGCAGCATATAGATATGAAAATGGTCATGAGCTTGGCCTGTTTGCTATTTTCGATGGACATTTGGGGGATGGTGTCCCAAGTTATTTGAAAGATAACCTCTTCAACAACATACTCACAGAGGTGAACCTCAGGTCCTCCTTTTATTGCCCATGATCCTTTTCTTGCTAGTTTTGTTTGTTTATATGCATCATGGTTTTCAATGCACCCTAAAGTGTGAGACATAAAAATGCTATATGCGATGGTCATTCTATGGAGGAGTTATGGATCACTCCTAAATAATTGTCTTAATACTACAAATAACTCAAGGCTAGTTTTCTTTGTATGTGCCTTTCCCTTGCATATCTTTTTAGTTTGCGTTTGTTTCCTGTGTGGGTTTATGATTGATCCCTCAAATTGAACTTTAGAATCTGCATTGCATGTCAATTTATTTAATTCATGATGTTAATCATTTCACTATTCACAATACAGCCTGTCTTCTGGACCGACCCTGAAACTGCAATGCATGTCAATTTCTTTTAATTGATGATGTTAATCATTTCACCTATTCACAATACAGCCTGTCTTCTGGACCGACCCTGAAACTGCAATAAAACATGCCTACTGCTCAACAAACAAATATATTCTTGAAAACTCAACGAGACTAGGACCTGGTGGTTCCACTGCAGTTACAGCAATTGTTATTGATGGCAAAGACTTATGGATTGCAAACATAGGTGACTCTAGAGCTGTATTGTGTGAAAGAGGAGCTGCCAATCAACTCACTGTTGACCATGAACCGAATGTCGAACGACAAAGGATTGAACAGCAAGGCGGTTTTGTCACAATTTTTCCTGGTATGCCTTCTTCTAATTATTTAAAACTTTATATGAAGAATGGTCAATCCAAATAGTGGAATGATTTATGGTCCCAATACTTCTTGGCATGATTCAAGGTGATGTTCCTCGTGTTAATGGCCAACTTGCGGTTGCACGTGCGTTTGGCGACCAAAGTCTCAAGGCACATTTAAGTTCAGAACCAGATGTCAGACATGTGCCAATAGATCAAACTATAGAGTTTGTCATACTTGCAAGTGATGGACTATGGAAGGTTAGTAGTTTGAAATCCTTTCATGAGATGCTGCATTAATCTCAAGCTGCTTGCTTATTCCTTCAACACATTTCTAATATGTATCATTGAAAGTTAGAGAAGTGACAGAAAGACTTTCGAGTCCTTTTAGTTATTTTAGTACCTAAGGGTCTTTATATTTTCAAGCCTTCTCTTTCGCCCTTTCTATGTTTGCCTCCTAGACTAGAGAAGCATTGTTAGCAGAAGCGGAAATGGAGTAGCAGTAAATATGAGCCTTTGTACATATTCCTTGGCTCAGCCTTGTAATGGGCAAGGCAGTCTTTTGCAATGAAATACAGGATCATTTTACAGATGAAACTAGATCAATAGGATTCCCTGTTTAAGTATAAAATTTGTTTTTCTGTCGTCTTACTCGCGATGGTAGACATATCTTTGCACCCTTTCAGGAAGAAGCCAGAGTTCCCCTATCATTATTTAGTCAGCACCAGGGATGCCTATCATTTTTTCCTTCACTGCCTCCTGACAGTACTTCTGATTTTTCTATTCACTCATGCTGCAAGAGGATGCATTCTTCTTGTTCTTCTTCTTCAATTTCCTTTCGTTGCTGCTCTATTTGTAAAGTTTTGCCTCCTGACTGTACTTCTGATTTTTCTATTGACTCATGCTGCAATAAGATGCATATTTATTCAAGAATGCTTGGTTCCTAACTTGGGAGACTGACATGAGAATTTAATTTGTAATGTCTGCTTTGTTTATCCAGGTAATGAAAAATCAGGAGGCTGTTAACTGTGTGAGATCCATCAAGGATCCCCAAGCTGCAGCAAAGCGTTTGACTGCAGAGGCACTGGCACGGAAAAGCAAAGATGATATTTCTTGTATCGTCATTCGTTTCAGATGCTAAAGCTCGACCACATCATTTTTCTCAGGCCTCAACAGATAATTAGGAAGCGAAAAAAAAATAATGTCTTTCGGTGTCGTATAGTGATAGGAAAACTTCTTAGAGTGTCTGTTTGATTTTATTTGTTTTTCAGAATACTGTGTTGGTGGATAGCACAATGGTCAGCTGGTTGCATGAAGCTTTAGTTGGGACTATAACTTGTAAGTAGGCTTACCGGTCATTTCCGGTACTCGTAGCTGCGAGTATAATAGGAACCTTCTTAGGCCTAGATGCGTGGTAGTTATGTTACATTTGTGTGTATATACACCTGTTCATACATATATGTTTCAATTTTAGCAGTGTTTTTGTGTCTCTGTTTGTAAAGTGAGCAGATCCCGTGTAGTGCCATCATCCAATCAAATTTGGAGAAGGGTGGTGCTACCAGAAATCTCAGGGGCAGAAAAAAGTTGCACGGCAATATGCAGCTCCTTCCGTTGGACTCTCACTAATAAAAATACAGTTACAGACTATCAGAGATCAGAGAGTTACACGATAGCCGGGTGATCTCACTAATTTGTGTCATCTCATATATATATATATAGAGAGAGAGAGAACTTAATATATTTATTTAGATCTGTTTAGGTTTTGATTTAGATGATGAAGGTTTTACATTGGTAATTTAAATTATTGAATGTAATTTATTATCTAGAAAATATTAACATCATTTATTGAAATGATGTGATTTGAACATCTTTTTTAAACATGCATCAAATTGTTAAAAATTAGCTAACTTAAATACCATGTTATTATATATGTTATCTTGATTTCTTATTGCATAAGATAGAACCCTCTTCTTTTATGCATATGTATTTTAGAGATTATATAGCATATTTAACAGTTTGAATCATTGCGATGAAACTTTAGTTACACGCACATCCAGTGCCTAATCCATGAGGTCTTTAATACTGTCTAATATTTGTCATCATAGTTTTCTTCCTCAATTGGGGAAATCACATATTGCTCTGCTCATGAATTCTCACAAGATGCACGATTGTGACTGCTTTCAGCGACAGCGCCTCAATATTTTCCTTTCTATTTACATAACTATGCAATCCCCTTGAGATTTAGATCGCAGACAGGCCAGGCAGCCCGGGGCACAGCCTACATCAAACCAAACACAACATGACCTTCGAGCTGTGTCGAGCTGAGACCTGCTAGCCTGTGGACTATGTTGGCACAACGGCCTGTGATATGTCGACTTAGCATGGCCTAAGCATGCATTGGCTCGGCATAGCCCGTGATGAATCAGCTTGCAACATGATATTAAAAATATTAAAAATAAAAAATATTTTTTATGTTAAATAAAATCAATGGGCTTGATATCAAAATTTTTTTAAAAGGAAACGATTTTGTGCATCGCCCCTGCTGCACCAGGCGCTATTGGCCGCGCGCCCGCACGGCCCAATGGGCCGTGGCGCGCCCCATACGCGCCTGCATGGGCACGTGGCCAATGGGCGCAGCTGTGCGCGCTTCCTGCACCGAAGGCGGCGCAGGAAGACTTTTTTTTTTTTAAAATAATTGTGTTAGGTTGGACCATGGGCTTGTGGGTTATCTGAGGCCCTCTTGGGGCCCTAAGGCATGCCAGCATTGTCTTTAATGGAAGAAAAACTCTTCTGCATTGCACGAGGTGATTGGTTGCTTGTGCATGTGACCGTGCATGCAGAGCAAAAAAGATAAGAATGCACTCGATGCATGCATAGTTTCATGCATGCGTGGTCATTCGTCGCACGCGGTGTGCGCGTCTTCCGCAAAAACTTTTCCTTAGGTGATGTTTGGATCTTTGGATGGAAAGGAAGGGGAGAGTAAAAAGAAGTAAAAGAATAGAAGGGAAAGGAAGGAAAATGAAGGGTTGTTCTTCTTCTCTTGTTTGGAAAGAATGGAAGGAAAAAGAAAGGTAATATCAATTATCTTGGAGTCATGTGATAATTATACCCTTTTCAGAATAGGGAATAAAATATGAGAATGAAAGAATGAATAATAAAAATGAAAGGATATTTTGGTTTTTTTTAAAAAATATAACTTAAACATTTTCTCCTCTCCAGCTTACCCTATTTAGGGGTTAACAAATTTATTCTCGTTGAGGAAAAAATAGAAGAAATGAATTACTCATTTCCTTGCCCCTCTCTCTTTCATCTTTCTTCTATATAAAGTAACTTATGATCTTTTTCTTTCATTTCCTTCCTCTTCCTTCGTTTATCCCAATCCAAACAGTCCCTCAATGGAACACGGTATAGTGGCCTAACGGGTAAGGTAGCCGTTTCTTACACGGCCGTGCTGGCACGGACTAATCCGTTCCGCAACTTTAGCTCATTCTCTCCTAGAAGCATATCTTAGGTGCCACTCATGATCATGCGCACGCCTATTTGTTCGTCGGCCATTTCAAGCTCTTTTGAATATGTCAAGAGCATTTGCAGGCTAGACGCAACCTAAAGCCTGTCCATGCACCATTAGATAACGTCTAATGGTGATGATCGCACGGGACCTAAAGCCATGTCATAACCATGTCATCGCTGCACAATATTGTACCAAATACGCACGCACAGCTCTTGAAGAAAATGTTTCTACCAATTAAATAAGTTTCATAAAACAGGTATGAAATAGCTACTCCACCGAAACCCAATTATGCTGGAGACAACTATTTGATAAAACTTTTATAATCGCAACCTAACCATCCATCATGTTTAAAAGTACCCTTTTCTCTCCTGGGATCCCCTTCCTTCAGGGTTCGTCAAAATTAATTTTGATGGTAGTGTCCATGACAGAGCTGCTGGTTCTGATTTTCTCGTCCGTGGCCCTCAGGGTGAGCTTCTGGGAGTGGGAGGTTTTGGTTCTATTGACTCCTCCGTCCTGATGTCTGAGCTTTATGTGGCCTGGGCGGGCATTTCTTATGCTGTTAGGACTCTTCAGGCCCATAGGGTTTTCATTGAGGGTGATTCCATATCGGTGATTTCCTGGCTGCAGAAGGAGAACTGCCATTCTGGCCCTACTAATCCGATGCTGACGGACATTCGTTCTATCCTTTCTAAGGTCGACTGTACTCAGATTCGCCACATTTATCGCGAAGCCAATTCGGCGGTGGACTGGGTAACGTCCTTTGTGGCCCAGCATGCTGGATCATGGTTTTGGAAGCCGAGCGATCCTTGTCCTTCTATTTTACAGCAAATTTTGTATTCGGATTTTTCTGGGCTGACTCGCACTAGGTTAGTGTGATCGCCTGATTTTTGTACAAAAAAAAAAAGTACCCTTTTCTGCTCTCTCTCTCTCTCTCTCTCCCTTTTCTTACTTCTGATCAAAACGCAATCGAAGTGACATAGTTTGAAGGGCTTTTAGAAGTTATACAGAAAATTTTTATGTGCCACAGTAAATAGGGCAGAGTCTCGCTCTTGAAAACTGATTTGGTATTGTTGCAGGGATATGCATGCCAACATCGACGATGTTAATAATAATAATAAAGCTTTAGCTTCATACTAATTAAGGTTAATTATATAATTTTTTTTATTTTACTAACTTAGAGTCACATTTTTGTAAAATTTAAACATTTTAAATTTTTATTATTTTTATATAAATTTTGATTTATACCAATCTTCCTTTCCTTTTACATGTATCTACTCAAAATTATTATTAATAATTTTGAATTTATAAAACCAGTTAGACAAATTTGATCTAACGATACAAATAGAATGAGCTTATTGTTGGTATATGTGATCCATATGGTTTGGAATTGCTTATTTCTGTTGGATGATGTAGTTGGTTGTTTATGTGAGCTTGAAGTCTAATAGTGACATATAATGAAAGAGCCAAAGTTTGATAATAACCCATGTTGGGAGGAATTACGAAGTCTGATTGTGACTTATGATGAAAGGGCTTATTAGAGTTTTATTATAAATAAGTTAAGTCTCATTTCTTTTTTCTCATATTTGTGATTAGTTCCTTCATAAAAAACATATCCTAATGGAATAGCACGAAGAAAAAAATCTAAGCCTCTTAGAATCTTTTCGTACAATGGTGCAAATAGATGTAAATATTATTTTTTATTATTTGATGTTCTAATCACACTTATGCGATCTTAAAATCTCAAAAGATATGGTATCAGGTCAAACATATATAGATTCAGAACTTAATTTTTTGGATCATGAATGTTTATGGTTGGAATATTTTATTTGTCTACCCAGCCCTACTAACAAACGAATACAGATTTTTTTGGGCTATAGATTTTTAGGGATTCCTAACCTTGGATTAGTTTGAAAGGGATTTGTTTCTTTCCTAATCCTCTCTTATTTTTCCATCACTTCTATGTTTTCATTGGGTTCCAATTTATCTCTCTCCTAGAGCTAAGGCGACAACTTAAGTAGTTTAAAAAAATTAGATTTTGGCAAGTAATTACCTCGAGAACATCCCTTTTTTTTGGGACCAAACCGACCTCGTTTTGCCCTGTTTCAGGGTTGTACGTTGTCTACCCTAGGTTCAAACCTTGTACCACTTGGCCTCCTCGTTGATTTTAATCCTTCCATCCACCATGGCTAAATCTTTCAGCAAGTCATTCTAGTTTTGGGCCGTACAACCATGGTTCAGGACTACTTCTTTACCACCCTTGTTCGACCATAGATCATTGCCGTATTCATGGATGAAAAGTCTTTGTGTATCATCTTCAATGCACAAAGGCGCACATCGGACGTGCGCATTGACCGTGCGCCCGTATAAGCATTCGTGTGAGAAGCACCATGGTCCATTGGACTGTGGCACACACGCTCGCACGAATGCACAGCCAATGTACATGCCCGGTGCACGCCTTGTGCATCGCCTCCGGTGCACAAAGACATTTCCTTCATGGATGAAGTGGTGGGGCCGGGGAGGATGATGAGAAGGCCACTGGGCTTTGACGGGTGGTGGCAGTTGCAGGAGAGTATTGGTTGATGAAACTATCATTGATGGAGGTGATGGAGATAGAGAAGAAAAGGCGATGAAAATCCTCATTTGGCTGTAGGAAAATAGGGCAAAGATGATTGTTTTCATTGGATTTCTTTTTGACAGAAAGGTTTTATTGAGGCTATGTTTAGATCTTTGGAGGGGAAGGAAGGGAAGAATAAAAAGAAGTAAAGGGATGGAAGGGAAAGAAAGGAAAGGAAAGGGTTATTTTTCTTCTCTTGTTTGGAAAGAATGAAAGGGAAAGAAAGGGTAATATCAATTATCTTGTTTGGATACAGAGGAAAGAAAGGAAGGAAAAGAGTTATGTGATAATTATAACCTTGAGAATAGGGAATGAACAATGAGAATGAATAATAGAAAATGAAGGGATATTTTGGTCTTCTGAAAAAATATGACTTAAACCTTTTCTTCTCCCTCAGCTTATCCTCCGATTTGGAGGTTAACAAATTTACCTTTGTTGAGAAAGAAAGAGGGGGAATCAGTTACTCTCGTTTTCTTCCACCCCTCTTTTTAACCCTCCTTCCAAACAAGATAACTTATGACCTTTGCCCTTCATTTTTTTTCCTTCCCTCCGTTCACCCAATCAAATAGACCCTAAGTTTCACACACTAGTGTTGGGCGAGACTTGATTTGGAAGCTATTTTGGGTCATAGGCTCATCTAGGCCAAGGCTAATGAGGATCAAGGCTTTGGATGGTTGTGGCCAGATCTAGACCATAGCCTAGTTTGGATCTCAATCCAATCTGATTTAGACCTAATATTTAAAATTATAATTTTTACTATAATTATTAAGCATATTTTATGATTTAATTATGTAGTATTGTTGCTCATTTCTAGTAAATTATGCCACATTTTGAAATGCTAATTGACCATAAATTATTTTACATTTTGCAAGTTTAAATACAACATATATTTCTTGCTTGTTTACAGTAAATAATTTATGTGCTCCTAGTTTATAGAATATATGCATAAAATATAATTATTATTTATTAAACTTAAGACTTATAATTTGAATGCAATGCTTGATATTTTGTAACTCATAAAGGCACAAACAATCTTATATTAAGAACATGCATATATTGAACTATGTATGTGTATTATTATGGGTAGTATTGGTTATCTTATTTTCAAAGAATTTTAAAAGTTGATATTGGTGCTTAGCTATCAAAATGGTTCACTCGTTGAAGGTTATGAAATTTTTTCTATATTGGTATTATGGGATTAAGTTACAACATACAATCATCTATCAAAGAGAATTATTATGTATTGTAATTTTAGGATTAAACATGAAGCATTATATTGAAGGGTACACTGGCTTAGAGGTTCCATTTGCCTAAAGAGGATAGTTTTCTTGAAGGTTGGGATATTTTTGTGGTTTATATCATATATAGAGAGATTTTATTAGCATATTATACTCTTTACTCAAAAAGGAGTTTATGGTGATGCATTGGAACTCTCTGCATACATATAGACATTTATATTAAGACTGGTTTGTTATTAAATGCTGGCATTTTAATGTATTATATTTTTTTGTCTTGAATAATTTTATTTATCGTAAATAATAATATGCTGTACTATTGAGGTCTTAACTGGCTCCAATTATAAAAGATAAAAAGAAGATGTAGATTTTACTTTAGCGATTGATGATATTAACCTACCTTTGTATGAGAGTGAGCCTCTTAAATTCATTGATTAAAGTATTCTTAGTAAAAAAATTATGATAAGTGAGAGCGATCAAATTATTTAAACTTGCATATCATAAAAAGGTCTATTTCTGAGTACTTTAAGAGTAAATTACTTGAGGCCAACAATGCTAGAAAATTTTTGCCTGCTGTGATGCAAAGATGTTAGGTATTCAATAAATTTAAAACATAAAAAACCTAAGAAGTGAGTTAATGGGTAGGAGATATGATAATACTGATTGATAGATGGCAGTAGACACTTTATTATAAAAATGATTCAAATACAAACCAAATTCAAAGCTTTTAATTTAGGTTCATCATGCTCTGAATGTGGAGTTTAGCCGAATTAAAAATGCTTATAATGCAGCACATATCAACATTATTCACACTAAAATAACATTCTTCACAGCATATATCAACATCACTACGAGGGAGATGGGCTTATGGAATATGAGAATTTTATGCGCACGAACATAACCATCGGCATCCCGGGTGCTGATACGGATGGCGACTGGGTTCAGTTGGTGTCGGCGAGGAAGTAGTCGGAATTCAGAGGTCGGAAAACCGGCGGCTCCTCCACCTCCAGTACGTCCAAAAATCTCTTGAGGAGGTGCATATAGACCACCCAGTCCCCGTTTCCCTGGCGCTGGGCATCGGCATCACGTACCCGGCGCTGCTCTCCCACGGAAAATAGTACGACCCAAACACCGGCCTCCCCCACCCGAACTCCACATCCCCTACCGGAAAACCCCGTCCCGACGACACCACGCACCCCATCCCTCCTCCCTCCTCCCCGAGATAGATTCTCGCCGCTGCCGGCTCCGGTCGCCGGGCCTCCACCCAGTCCACCAGTCCCCGAAAGTGCTCCTCGGTCGTCGCCACCCGCAGCCACCTGTTCACCGCCTCGGCCACCTCCGCCGCTCCATATCCTTCAGCTCCTCCACCCCGAGGCTCCCGTACGGGATCGACAGCACGTTGCCGAAGTACCCGGCCATCTCGCCGCCACGGTCCAGCCGGGAACGGCCGTCGACGACGGCTCCCATGCTGCAAACCTTGTCGTCGGGCGGGCGCCGCGGGCGAGGACGCGCCAAGGTAGGCCGTAAGGCCTCGATCTTGGTCCGCTGGCCGCCAGCGGCGGTCTGGATCCGGGCGATGTCTTCGGCGGTGATGTAGTAGATGCGGTTGACGGCCGCCTCCTGGTCGGGCGATGGCGGGGGCGGGGGCGGCAGGGAGGATAGCGGCACGTAGAGGCGGTCCAGAAAGGGGTCATGAGAGCCCGGGCGGCGAGGCTGGAGGAGAGAGCGGCGGAAGGAAGGGGCAAGGGAAATGGGCTCGGAAGCGGCGATCTCAGCCCAGGCCACAAGGAACATGTTGGCCGAGTAGGCGTCGGCGATGCGGTGGTCAAACGTGCAGGCCAGCACTAGCCCCCCACATTTGAGCTCCGTTGCCTGTTCCCCGGAAAAGATCGATGGATGATATATATTAGAGCAACTAGAAATCAATTTCAATTAATCAAGAACGGAGATCGTTCATGCAAATACAGTTGACTTTGCTCGTGGCACATGTTTTACGTTTCACATGTCCTGTATCAAGAAAGTTTACGCTATAGGGTTTAGCTAGAGTATTTTTTTTAATATAACTTTTAGCTAGGTTAATTAATTTTTTATTTTTTTAATTACCAAGTTTCAATTCCATCCATTATTCTTTGGCCTCTTATACCACTTCTTGTATCCTTGAATCCTAATTTACGGCACGCCCGCATATATAGCTTGAAGCATTCTAAGATGTACCATACATACATACATACATATAAAGAGTCTTTCGTTTCCAATATGAGCGCCTTCCGCGCATGAACCATAGAGGAAACGGACGACGCATGTTATTCACATGGATGTGAGAGGTTGTCAAATCTGATGTATTCTTAGGCTTCTCGAAGTTGAGGGAAAGAGAGAAGTAAGTTTTTAGTACCTGGACACAGAGCACTCCTTCCTTCTTCTTGGGCACCAGCTTTCTCTCCACACTTTCGTCCGGGTTGTAGATGTAATAATTCATCTTAATAATGGTCCTATTTTATTGACTAAACGTTTCTTCTATTAAAGTGATAACAGCCCCCTCCCTTAATACCTGAACGCTCGCTTGATGGGGCATGCGGTGAAGGAATTGGGTATAAAAAGGGGACCCATCCTAAGGTTTTAGAACATGGTTCTCGAGAGAAATCCTAAGGTTTTAGAACATGGTTCTCGAGAGAGATCCTAAGGTTTTAGAACAGGTTCTCGAGAGAGATCCTAAGGTTCTCGAGAGAGAAACCTAAAAGCGGAGGCATTGGAATTGAGTCCCTGATCAAGAGCAATCCTGAAGGCATACACCATCAGAATGCGAGAGCTCGTTGATTAGAAGACCGATCCATCCATCGAGAAGAGAAAGGGAAGATCAATCGAGATCCCTAAAGAAAGGAAGATCTCCCGTGCAGTCCAAAGGAAAACCAGGAAGATCGGATTCCTTACCACCATTAAATAATAATGGCTGGAGGTAATTATGTAATTATGTTTAAACAAATTAAGTCTTACATTTGGTATCAGAGCGGTTAAAACCTCTGCCTTATTTTGCGAAGATTTCTATCCAAGTTTCTCTTTTCAAGCAATTTATGCCGCATGTTTTCCGTTTTCAATTTTTCGGATCTCAGGTTGGTTTCGATCAGTTCTTATCTTTGTTCACGGAATTGACAGAAACCATTAAACCTATTTCAGATTCCGATTTTTGCGGAAACAAAACGTGGCTTCTTTCTTTTCTATTAAAGATTTCTTTCTAGCATTAAAGGTTTCCCGGATTTCTTTTTTATGGTATTAAAGAGATAGCATTAAAGAAAGAAAAGAAAAGAAACGTAGCATTAAAGAAAAGAAAAACTAAAGAAGAGAAATGCAGCGGAAACGTGGCTTCAATAACCACATCGGTGAAATATTAAAAAAGGGAGAGAAAACTTTCGGTTTTCGTTTTTCTCGCTTATGGTCTTTCCGTTCTCTCACGGGATTTAAAATCTGGATTGGTTGGATTTTAAATGCATTTATTATCTGTTTAATGTTTTATTAAATCATGTAACATGATTTATTTTTATCATTTGTTTCTTGAGTTTAAATTTTTGTATTAAAATACGCCTCCTGAGTCTCTATGCCTACGGTGTTTTGCATAGACTGGCCCAAGGGAATAATGAGCTACGGCCGGACGTGTTTTAATTAACAAAATTTTTTCTTAAGATGATAATTTTAAAATTCATTAAATAGATATTGAAATGTTATCTTCTGTTCTGCATACTAGATTTATTCTATGCATGAATTTGGTGGTAGTGTAAAAATCACAGTGCAAATCCTTTCAAGGTCTGATTGGTCAGTTGGTGTCTAGAAAGGTAAAGAGATTGTGGTTACTTAATTGGTTCCGTTGACTGACCTAAGGAAAGCAACGGGGGGACCCCCACTTCTCTTTCACTGGCCTGGCCAATTTGACTAACTCGGATCTTGATTTGGAAATGTTACGTTGATTAAGATCACTACCTAATAATCATGCTAAATTGGTTAATCTATATGCATATAATGTCATGTGATCAATATGATGTTGATTAATTGAGGAGTAGCCACAGCATCTTTGATTAATCAAAATTATATATTGAGTTGCAAAGATCACATAAGGTTAGATGACATTAATTGTGACTAATTATATTAATGTAATGAATCTTATCCCACAGGAATTTTTGTTGCACTAATATAATTAATTAGGATGCGATAACAAATTATTTTCTTAATTACCCACAGGAATTAAGAAAGGAATATAATTTGTTAGTCACATCATTAAGCTAATGAGTCTATTTGAGTATAATAACTTAGCCCACAGGTAGTTATTGTATGTTATTGATTCATGTTATTGCATGTTTACATTGGTAAAACATGACATCAAGTTATATGCCTCAAATTCAATTACATGAACATGATTTTATTTTTATGCAGCTATTTTGCCTGTTAATATTTCTGATATGAAATGTGACATTCCCGATTTAAGTGGTGATAATTATAAATTATGGAAGGAGAGAATTCTTCTTCAATTAGGGTGCATGGATATTGACTATGCTATCAGGAAGGATGAACCACATTCAGTTACATCTACTAGCACTCAGGCTGAGATTGCTGCGTATGAACGATGGGAACGGTCCAATCGCCTCAGTATGATGTTCATACGTACTAAAATTTCTGCTAGTATACGTGGTTCAATTCCTGAGTGCAAAAATGTCAAGGAACTTCTGAAGGCTATTGATGCACAATTTGAGTCTTCAGATAAGGCAATGGCTAGCACCCTAATGACAAAATTATCATCAATGAAGCTCACTACGGTTGGAGGTGTGCGTGAGCACATCATGAAGATGAGGGACATTGCGGCTCAGTTGAAATCCCTAGAGGTTGAGATGTCAGAATCTTTCTTGGTGCACTTTATTTTGAGCTCACTCCCACAGCAATATAGTCCCTTCAAAATATCTTACAATACACATAAGGACAAATGGTCAATTAATGAACTTCTGACCATGTGTGTTCAAGAGGAAGGGAGGCTGATTTTAGAAATGGGAGAAAGTGCACATTTAGTCACTCAGAAAGACTAAAGCTCCCAAAGCCAAACGCAAAGGAAAGGGTAAAGTATCCATCCATACAGAAGACAAGAAGGAGTCCAAGTGCTTCTTTTGCAAGAAGAAAGGACATATAAAGAAAGATTGTCTCAAATTCAAAGCTTGGCTTGACAAGAAAGGTACTCTAACCTCATTCGTATGTCATGAATGGTTATATGTCATAACACATGGTGGATTGATTCTGGTTCTACAATCCATGTTTCAAATACCTTGCAGGGTTTTCTAAATCAAAGGAAACCATTGGGAAGTGAACAAAGCATCTATTCAGGAAACAAGATGGGTTCACATGTGGAAGCAATTGGAACGTGCAGACTTATTTTACATTCTGGTTTTGTTTTGGATTTGGAAAAGACATTTTATATTCCAAGTTTCTCTAGAAATTTGATTTCAGTGTCAAGGCTTGTACCAGCAGGATATTCCTTTAATTTTAATAAAAGCTCTGTTGATTTATTTTATAAATCTAAGCTTATTGGGAATGGTACATTGTCAGACAATCTTTTCCAAATCAATCTGAAAAATAATACCACCTATAATGTGATGCACGCCCAAACTGGTATGAAAAGATGTGTTATAAATGAGAATTCCTCTATTTTGTGGCATCGGAGATTAGGTCATATCTCCATTGAGAGAATTAAAAGATTAGTAAAAGATGGAGTACTTGATACTCTTGATTTTACTGATTTTGACACTTGTGTGGACTGCATAAAGGGAAAGCAAACCAACAAGTCCAAGAAAAATGCCAAGAGAAGTTCGGAAATACTGGAGATCATACATACGGATATCTGTAGCCCAGATATGGATTCGTATGGTCAGAGATACTTCATCTCATTTATTGATGACTATTCACGATATATGTATCTCTACCTACTTCATAATAAGAACGAAGCATTAGATGCCTTTAAGGTATTTAAGGCAGAAGTAGAGAAACAATGCGGCAAGCAAATTAAAATCGTGAGGTCAGATAGAGGTGGAGAATATTATGGTAGATACACTGAGAATGGACAAGCACCTGGTCCGTTTGCTCGGTTTCTTGAAGAAAATGGAATTGTTGCACAATACACCATGCCAGGGTCTCCTGACCAAAACGGTGTAGCTGAAAGGAGAAACCGGACATTATTGGACATGGTAAGGAGCATGATTGTCAGCTCTAAGTTACCTAAATCCTTGTGGACTGAAGCTCTTAAAACTGCTGCGTATATATTGAATCGGGTTCCAACCAAGGCTGTTTCCAAAACGCCATTTGAGTTATTTAAAGGTTGGAAACCGAGTCTGCAACATATACGTGTTTGGGGATGCCCATCTGAAGTAAGAGTCTATAATCCACAAGAAAAGAAACTAGACCCAAGGACTATCAGTGGATACTTTATTGGATATGCTGAGAAGTCCAAGGGTTATAGATTTTATTGTCCATCTCACAGCACTAGGATTGTGGAATCAAGAAATGCAAAATTTCTTGAGAATGACTTGATCAGTGGGAGTGATCAATCTCAGTATTTGGCTTCTTCTGAGAAAGATCATTCAGTTATTCCAGCTTCCACTTCAAGTGAGGGATTGGTTGTTATTTATAGCACTCCTCAAACTCAATTAAGTGCCCAACAACCAGTCATTGAGATTTCACAAGCTGATGGTAATCTAGAAGATCGTGTTGTTCATCAACAATCAGTTGTGCAAGATACTCCTCAAGAGGTCATTGACACAACATTAAGAAGATCAACTAGAATAAAGAAATCAGCAATTCCTAGTGATTATGTTGTGTATCTACATGAATCTGACTATAACATTGGAGCCGAAAATGATCCTGAAACGTTTTCACAAGCCATGAGTTCTAAGGAATCAAACTTGTGGTTCAATGCCATGAAAGACGAGATGGAATCTATGGCATCTAATCGAGTCTGGGATCTTGTTGAGTTGCCTGATGGTGTAAAAGCCATTGGATGTAGATGGATCTTCAAAATAAAGAAAGACTCACAAGGCAACATTGAGAGATATAAAGCAAGACTCGTTGCCAAAGGATTCACTCAGAGGGAAGGAATCGACTACACGGAGACATTTTCTCCTGTATCCAAGAAAGACTCTCTCCGAATAATTATGGCATTGGTAGCTCATTTTGATTTTGAGTTACATCAAATGGATGTGAAGACCGCATTCCTTAATGGAGATCTAGAGGAAGAGGTTTACATGAAACAGCCTGAAGGATTTTCCTCTAGTGATGGTGAGCATTTGGTTTGCAAACTTAAGAAATCCATATATGGATTGAAACAAGCCTCACGTCAGTGGTATTTAAAATTTCATGATGTGATCTCTTCCTTTGGTTTTGAAGAGAACATCATGGATCAATGTATATACCAGAAGGTTAGTGGGAGCAAAATTTGTTTCTTGGTCCTATATGTGGATGACATTCTACTTGCAACCAATGATAAAGGGTTGCTACATGAGGTGAAAATTTCTCTCTAAAAATTTTGATATGAAAGATATGAGTGAGGCATCTTATGTCATTGGCATTAAGATCCATAGAGAAAGATCTCGAGGCATTTTGGGATTGTCTCAAGAAACTTATATCAATAAAGTCTTGGAGAGATTTCGGATGAAAAATTGTTCACCAAGTGTTGCACCTATAGTGAAGGGTGACAAGTTCGCTTTGAACCAGTGCCCTAAAAATGAACTTGAACGGGAACAGATGCACAACATTCCATATGCTTCAGCTGTTGGAAGCCTAATGTATGCTCAGGTTTGCACAAGACCTGACATAGCATTTGCAGTAGGAATGTTGGGAAGATATCAGAGTAATCCAGGTTTAGACCACTGGAGAGCTGCTAAAAAGGTCATGAGGTATCTTCAAGGGACCAAGGACTACATGCTCATGTATAAACAAACTGATCATTTGGAGATAGAGGGCTACTCAGATTCGGACTTTGCTGGCTGCGTTGATTCTCGGAAATCAACATCAGGATTTATATTTATGTTAGCTGGTGGAGCCATATCATGGAGGAGTGCAAAGCAGACCTTGACTGCTACCTCTACTATGGAAGCGGAGTTCGTTGCTTGTTTTGAGGCTACATCGCAAGGTGTATGGTTGAAGAGTTTCATCTCAGGGCTTAGAATTGTTGACTCCATTACTAGGCCAATTAAACTGTACTGTGACAATTCAGCTGCTGTATTTTTGGCTAAAAACCATAAGAGTGGTAGTCGAAGTAAACATATCGACATTAAGTATTTAGCCATAAGAGAACGTGTTAAAGAGAATAAAGTGGTCATAGAACACGTTAGCACTGAATTGATGATAGCTGATCCTTTGACTAAAGGCATGCCAATTAAGAAGTTTAAGGATCATGTGATAAGAATGGGAGTTGGTTCCATGATATAATTGTATTGATAACAATTTGTACAAAGAAACTCTTATTTCAATCGTTTGTTTATTTCTCATTCAGGTGTACACGTTATATGACTTTTGAGAAATGACAAACTTTTCTTTTGGACTCTGAATAAACATATGGTTTATTCATTATGTTATGTTGTCACATTTGGAATGGTGATAAAGAAATTGAATGCATTGTAATACATAGAAGATAATACTCAATTATAGAGGACCTATCGCTATGATTCATGTATTTAGTTTCTTGTTCAGTGTTGATAAAATATACGGACCAAGTGGGAGAATGTAATAACCCGTCTTAATAATGGTCCTATTTTATTGACTAAACGTTTCTCCTATTAAAGTGATAACAGCCCCCCTCCCTTAATACCTGAACGCTCGCTTGATGGGGCATGCGGTGAAGGAATTGGGTATAAAAAGGGGACCCATCCTAAGGTTTTAGAACATGGTTCTCGAGAGAGATCCTAAGGTTTTAGAACAGGGTTCTCGAGAGAGATCCTAAGGTTTTAGAACAGGGTTCTCGAGAGAGATCCTATGGTTCTCGAGAGAGAAACCTAAAAGCGGAGGCATTGGAATTGAGTCCCTGATCAAGAGCAATCCTGAAGGCATACACCATCAGAATGCGAGAGCTCGTTGATTAGAAGACCGATCCATCGAGAAGAGAAAGGGAAGATCAATCGAGATCCCTAAAGAAAGGAAGATCTCCCGTGCAGTGCAAAGGAAAACCAGGAAGATCGGATTCCTTACCACCATTAAATAATAATGGCTGGAGGTAATCCATTAAATAATAATGGCGGGAGGTAATTATGTTTAAGCAAATTAAGTCTTACAGTAGAGGCGCAGCTTTTGGAGCTCGACATCAGCGTAAGCCTCGATGAAATCCACTCCCCGGTTTTTGCAAAGCACCTCTGGCTCGCCAGTCGGGTTGGTGACGACCTCGCCGGCGAAGGGGTAGTAGGTCACCAGGGCCTGCGCCAGCGATGCCTTGAGAGCGCTGACCATGGTGGCGAAGGTTGTCTTGCTCTGCTTGGCAGGTGGCTTTCTGTAGCAAAAGAACACGCCCACGTCCATTTCTGGCAGCAGCAGGTCAAGGTTGGATAGGGGAAGCCAGTGCTCTTGCGCCGGCAGCACCATTACTACTCTCTCCTTCGCCTTCACCGTTACTGCATACTCTTTGCTTCCACCCATTCTTAATTAGCTTCTATGAGTGAGTGAGAGAGAGAGAGAGAGAGAGAGAGAGAGAGAGAGAGAGGAGGGTTTGGTGGGTTGACAGGGAGTTGTATGGACGAGGGAGAGAGAGAGAGAGAGAGAGAGAGAGGGTTTGGTGGGTTCATAGGGAGTTGCATGGACAAGAAAGTTTATTTATAGAACGAGGGAGAGAGGAGGGTTTGGTAGGTTCATAGGGAGTTGCATGGACAAGAAAGTTTATTTATAGAACGAGGGGAAAAGTGGGATGCAAGAGAGGGTGGGTGGGCCGATCGAGTCAGGTCTGAAGAAGGTTTTGATGGGGCCAGTTGATCTTATAAAAAATAAAATTTTTTTTTGAACGACCTCAAAGGCTGACACCCGACGTCCCCCAAAGCCCGACGCCGATGACCCCAAAGGCCGACGGCTCCAAGACAGGCGGCGCCAAAGGCCGACACCCGATGCCCGATGCCCCCAAAGGCCGATGGCTCCAAGACAGACGGCGCCAAAGGCCGACACCCGACGCCCGACGGCCCCAAAGGCCGACGGCTTCAAGATAGGCGGCCCCAAAGGCCGACGGCTCCCAGACAGGCGGCACCAAAGGCCGACACCCGATGCCCGACGGCCCCAAAGGCCGATGGCTCCAAGACAGGCGACGCCAAAGGCCGACACCCGACGGTCCCAAAGGCCGACACCCGATGCCCTACGACCCCAAAGGCCGATGGCTCCAAGACAGGCGGCGCCAAAGGCCGACACCTGATGCCCGACGGTCCCAAAGGCCGACACCAGGCGGCGCCAAAGGCCGACACCCGACGCCCGACGGCCCCAAAGGCCGACGGCTCCAAGACAGGCGACGCCAAAGGCCGACACTAGGCGGCGCCAAAGGCCGACATCCGACGCCCGACGGCCCCAAAGGCCGACGGCTCCAAGACAGGCGGCGCCAAAGGCCGACACCCGACGCTCGACGCCCCCAAAGGCTGACGGCTCCAAGACAGGCGGCCCCAAAGGCCGACACCCGATGCCCGACGACCCTAAAGGCCGATGGCTCCAAGACAGGCGGCCCCAAAGGCCGACACTCGACGCCCGATGGCCCCAAAGGCTGACGGCTCCAAGACCGACCCCAAAGGCCGGCACCTCCAAGACCGACCCCAAAGGCCGGCACCTCCAGGACAGTCGGCCCCAAAGGCTGACACCTACCAAGACCGGCACCTTCCTAGCCGGCCCCGGCCCCTCCAAGCCAGGCGGCCCCGGCACATTCCCAGCCGGCCCCGGCCTCTCCAAGCCAGGCGGGCTCGGCACGTTCCCAGCCGGCCCCGGCCTCTCCAAGCCAGGCGGCCCCGGCACATTCCTAGCCGGCCTCGGCCTCTCCAAGCCAGGCGGCCCCGGTTCCTAGCCGGCCCTGGCCTCTCCAAGCCCGGTGGCCCCAGCACGCTCCCAGATCAGCCCCAGCATGCTCCTAGATCAGCCCCAGCATGGCCCTATCCATTCAGGGCGCCATCTCTGACGTGCGCCGCCTGACAACGCCGGATCCAACAACCTACCGGTAACGTCGTTGATGGGACATAACCTACCTACCCAACAACCGACGGGACTTAACCCACCAACCAGCCCAGATTCATGCAACGGCTCAGCAGACGTTCTGACTACACGAAAACCCACGTGATCGTGCCAGCGTCAACCCCTACAAAAGGGTAAATTACGTCGATAACCAGGTAACGCAAGTTTACACACTTGATGCCCTAACTCTCAGGAGAACAATCGAATTCCTCCGAGATCTCTCTCTTCTCTCCAGAGCTCTCTCGAGCTCCTTCTCTGCTGTGACCTCAGTCACTGACAAGGGCATCGGAGGGTCCCACCGGAGAACCCTCTCCAGTCTTGGAACTTCTTTGCAGGTAACCCAGTGAAGAAGGAGAGCCTCCGTTCCCGACGTCCAGGAGAGGTGATCGAGCATCATCAGATTGGCACGCCAGGTAGAGGGGCATAAGAAAAAGTAGCAAACGATCTCCCGGAGCTACATCCTTCATCCCCTCTCTTCTCCCAGAAACCATGGTGGTGACGCGAGCTTAGGATGCCTCCGTCAGCTGTCCGGCGGGGCTCATCCCGCCAGCTAGGCAGCAGGAGGCCGATCCCCCTGCTACTAACCCTCCGGTTGCCGGCCCGCCGCTGGACGCCGCTGTCCAAATAGTGGAGTAGCTGGCAACCTCTCCGGCAAGTTTAGAATCTCACTGCCATGGTCCATGGGCTCCAGCAGCAGTAGTCTATGGCCACTCAGCACCAGACCGCTCCCCCCGCCAGTCAGCAGTCGGCGAGGGGAGGCTCCCCCCGATGGGGGACCATCCGACGTCAAGCTTCCCCCTAGGAAGCCCCAGCGCGAGCCCTCCAAGCGGCCATGGTCCCCTGACCACGGCCCCAGCGAGTTTCCTCCCAAGCCCCATCAACACGAGGAACCCAGGCGGAAGTCCCAACTTCCGTCTCCATCTCCTTCTGCCTCTCTTCTTCTTCTTCCTCCGAGCCGTCTCGGAGGGCCCCGACGATCAACGCCAGCGAAGGAACGCCTGGAGGAGTACAACCGGCACCTCGACGAGCTCGCCAGGAAGATCAACCATCAGCCGAGGAAGAGTTCGACACTCGTCCTCCTTACACCCGCCGCATACTGGAGGAACCGGTTCCTTCCAGGTTCCACTTCCTCCAGGTGGATTCGTATGATGGTATGACCGACCCCCTCGACCACCTCGAGAGCTACAAGGCCATGATGCAAGTCCAGGGCGCCTCAGACGCCCTTCTCTGCAAGGCCTTCCCTGTAACCTTGCGGAAGGCCGCCCGTGCGTGGCATTCATGCCTGTCCCCCCACAGCATAGACTCCTTCCAGGAGCTGGAGAGGGCATTTTTGGCCCACTTCGACGCCTGTTGCCGGATCCCAAGGGTGGCAGACAGCCTCTTCTCCATCCGCCAGAAGGAGGAAAAGTCCCTGCGGGACTTCGTGTCCCGATTCAAAACCGTCGCCCTCGAGGTCTACCATCTCGATGATGTGGTGGCCACCCTGGCGTTGAAGCGGGGACTCCTTCTGTCCCGCTTCACCTTCTCCCTAGAAAAGAAGCCCTCGAGCTCCTACTCCGACCTCCTCCTCCGGACCAGAAGTACATCCGGGTGGACGAAGCCGACCTCACCTGCCGGGAGTCTTCGAAGAGCTCCAGCCACAAATCCGCTCGCCCTGAGCCGAGCAGACCTCCCGACATCGCCGATCCGACCCACCTCGCCGGTCCGACAACAGGCGCTGAAGCCCTGTCCCCGACGAGAGTAAGCTTACTCCCCTCCTTGCCCCTCGATCCCACATCCTGATGGAGATCGAGGGCGAGCCCTACCTTCAACGTCCTCCCTCCATGAAGAAAGGTGTGCCCCACGACAGAAGCCGCTATTGCCGATTCCACCGGGACTACGACTACAACACCGATAACTGCTACAGCTTGAAGTTGGCCATCGAGGAGCTCATCCAACGGGGCTACCTCGGCAAGTACATCTAGAAGACGCCACAGCCATTGCCGGCCATCATGGGGCCTCCACCAGCTCAAGCCACCGTCGAAACACTCCCACGGAGCGGACTGTCGGGATGGTATCCTGGGGATCAGCCCCTGTGTCCAAGCGATCGAGGGGGGAGGGGGCGCCAAGTAATGTAATGCCCCGGGGGAGACTGCTGTAATGGAAAATGTAAACAATGAAGGCGTAGTCGTCGCTATGACGATCGCCAAACACCATGTAAAAAGGATATTAGTTGATAGTGGCAGCTCAACTGACATCCTTACTTACGATGCCTTTGTTCGGATGGGTTTATCCGTTGACTCCCTTCAGCATGTGGCAACCCCGCTAGTTAGATTTACTGGAGATTCTGTGAGGGTCGAGGGTAAAATATCCTTGCCTGTGACGGCCGAAACCCCACCATGCCAAAGTACCGTGATCATGAAATTCCTAGTCGTGAGGGTCCCTTTGGCATACAACGCCATTCTTGGGTCCCAGCCTGAACCTTTTGGACGTGATTATCTCCACCCGACGCCTACTGGTGCAGTTCCCCACCAGCGAGGGAGTTGGAGAGATGCGCGGGGAGATAAGCCTGGTCTTACTTTGCTATCATGCGGCGTCAAGCCCGTTGGAGGCCGACCCGGCCCTGGAGGCGTCCGATCCTAGAGATTCCACCGAAGGAGGAGAGCCCGCCGAGCACCTCCTGACTTTCCCCCTCAACGATGACCCAGCAAGGACCGTCTGTGTGGGCGGACTCCTTCCCCTGGAAGACCGGGAGTGCCTCTTAGTTTTTTTGTGGGCTAACTCGGACGTCTTCGCCTGGTCAGCGTCTGACATGCCCTGCATCCCTTCGGAGGTCATCACCCACAAGCTTAACATCGACCCACGCCACCATCCAATCCGTCAAAAGAAGAGGAGCTTTGCCCCCGACCGACAAAGGGCGATTGATGAAGAAGTCAACAAGCTGATCAGCGCCGGCCACATCCGGGAGGCGCACTACCCAAGCTGGCTGGCCAACGTAATCATGGTGCGCAAGGCAAACGGGAGCTGGAGGATCTGTATAGACTTCACCGACCTCAACAAGGCGTGCCCAAAAGACAGCTTTCCCTTGCCGAGAATCGATCAGCTGGTCGATTCCACCTCTGGTCACAAGCTTCTCAGATTCATGGATGCCTTCTCCGGATACAATCAGATAAGGATGGACCCCGACGATGAGGAGCACACCTCCTTCGTGACAGAGAAAGGCATTTACTGTTACAAGGTGATGCCTTTCGGCCTCAAGAATGCAGGGGCGACATATCAAAGGCTGATGAACAAGATGTTCCAAGACCAGCTCGGCCGGAACATGGAAGTCTATGTGGACGACATGCTGACAAAGAGCACCCGTGCCACCGACCACATCTTCGACCTGGAAGAAACTTTTAACAACCTCCGTCGCTTCCAAGTCAAGCTGAACCCCAAGAAGTGTGCTTTCGGGGTCACGGCAGGTAAATTTCTGGGCTTTATGGTGACCCAGCGCGGAATCGAGGCGAACCCAGAGAAGATCAGTGCCATACTTGACATGAGGCCGCCGTCCAACAATAAGGAAGTGCAACGGCTAACGGGAAGGATAGTGGCTCTGAGTCGTTTCCTCTTCAGATCGGCGGAGAGGTGCTTGCCTTTCTTCAAGGCCCTACGGAAGGTGAATGGTTTTGCATGGACAGACGACTGCCAGGAAGCTTTCGACGGCTTAAAGGCGTTCCTGTCCTCCCCACCGCTCCTCTCCAAGCCGAGAGATGGGGAGAGTCTTTTCCTTTACTTAGCCGCCTCCTCAGAAGCCGTCAGCTCAATCCTGGTGTGCCTTGACGCTGACGGAGCCCAAAGGCCTGTCTACTACGTGAGCAAGGTCCTGCACGATGCCGAGGTCAGGTATTCCAAAACAGAGAAAGTCATTTTCGCCTTGATAGTCTTTGCCCGGCATCTCCGCCCGTACTTCCAAGCCCATCCTATTGTGGTGCTCATGGACCAGCCTCTCTGAGCCATCCTAGCCCGTCCGGATACTTCGGGTCGACTCGCCAAATGGGCAATCAAGCTAGGAGAGTTCGACATCTCTTTCCAAGCATGACCGGCATTGAAGTCCCAAGTCCTGGCCGACTTCCTGGTCGAGTGCACTTGGACGGAAGAAGACCTCAAGGAGGTTCCTGGGGAACAGCCCAGGCCCGAGCCGAGAGGTGATGGAGAGACATGGATCCTCCATGTTGATGGCGCATCGAATTCTCAAGGGAGTGGCGCCGGCCTCATTCTTGCCGGACCGGAAGGAGAAAAAACAGAGTGCACCCTGAGATTTCTTTTTGAAGCTACCAACAACCAAGCAGAGTACGAAGCCCTGCTGGCCGGGTTAAGGTTAGCCCAGGAGGTTGAAGCAAGGCACCTCAGAGCCTACATGGACTCGCAACTCGTCTCCGGGCAAATCAACGGAGAGTATGAGGCACGCGACCCCGTAATGGCGCAATATCTGAAAAAGGTTCAACTCTTGACCTCCTCACTGTCCTACTTCAGCATCAGCTACATCCCCCGAAGTGAAAACGCCAAGGCCGACGCCCTCTCTTGGCTGGCTACCTCCGTCGACGGCTTGACAAGGGACGCCTACATTGAATATCTAGAAAGGCCCAGTATAGAGGACATGGAGGAAGTCCTCCCGCTCACCCCGGAACCTACGTGGATGGATGCCTACGTTCGCTACCTCACCGACGGCACCCTCCCTGACGACCGCAACGAAGCCAGATTGCTCAAGTGGAGGGCCTCCAAGTTCATCCTCCTCGACGGGCGCCTATACAGAAGGTCATTCTCCTACCCGTTGCTTAAGTGCGTAGGCCCCGCTGATGCCGACTACATCCTCAGAGAAATCCACGAAGGCATTTGTGGGAACCATCTGGGGGGCAGATCCTTAGCCTAGAAGGCTCTCCGTCAGGGGTACTTCTAGCTCACTATGAAGGAGGACGCGGCCAAGCTAGTTCAAAGGTGTGACGGCTGCCAGCACCACGCGCACATCCAACATCAGCCGCCTGCCCCGCTGAGCCCGCTCTCGGCTCCGTGGCCCTTTGCCTAGTGGGGAATGGACATCCTTGGACCATTCCCCCCAGCTTCAGGGCAGCGGAGATTCTTGTTGGTCGCCATCGACTATTTCACCAAGTGGGTCGAGGTCGAGGCGTTGGCCAAAATCACTGAGAGCAAAGTTAAGGCTTTCTTCTGGAAATCGATCATATGCCGCTTTGGCTTGCCTCACACCCTCATCACGGACAACGACCGCCAATTCAACAACGAGGCATTTAAAGCCTTCTACGAGGAGCTAGGCATTCACCACCGGTTCACCTCTGTCGGCCACCTCCAGACCAACGGGGAGGCTGAGGTCATGAATCGCACCATCCTCAGAGAGCTCAGGACTCGCCTAGACGGTTCCAAAGGACGCTGGGTAGAATATCTCCCTAGTGTGATATGGGCTTACCACACAACGCCCAAAGCCCCGACGGGCGAAACTCCTTTCAGCCTCTCCTTCGGATCCGAGGCCGTCATCCCTATCGAGATCGGATTGCCCAGTCCACGTGTGGAGTCCTTCAGTGAGGAAGGCAACTCCGCGCTGATTCGGGCCAACCTAGACTTCATCGACGAGGCGCATGACAAAGCGAGACTGCGCATGGCGACCTTTCGCTAGCGAGCGGCCAAGTACTACAACGCCCGGGTTCGTCCCAAGGTTTTCCGCCGCGGAGACTTGGTGCTATGAAAGGCCGAGGTATCAAAGCCTACCGAAGGGGGCAAGCTATCCCCCAACTGGGAAGGTCCTTACCGCGTCGCCGAGGCGTTCCACCGGGGGCATACAAACTAGAAGAGCTTGACGGGAAGCCCATTCCACGTACCTGGAATGCGGACAACCTCCGCCGATATTACCAATGATGTACTCTCCCAGAAGCATAAATAATAAAGAAGGCCCTTTCTAACGCCACGGCTTGTTCTCTCTTGCGCCAAGTCTCTCAAAAGGAGCTCACTAGCATCGCGGCCCACGGGACACCACTCGGCCCCGGCACGGCGGTGCCCCCGAGTCGGTTAAGACCCTAAAGGCTCCGTACCCGACTGAGTCACCACCTAGGCGGCACACCAACCCCCAGGTTGGTTCAAAAGGAGCTCACTGGCATCGCGGCCCACGGGACACCACTCGGCCCTGGCACGGTGGTGCCCCCGAGTTGGTTAAGACCCTAAAGGCTCCGTACCCGGTTGAGTCGCCACCTGGGCGGCACACAAACCCCCAGGCTGGTTCAAAAGGAGCTCACTGGCATCGTGGCCCACGGGACACCACTCGGCCCTGGCACGGCGGTGCCCCCGAGTCGGTTAAGACCCTAAAGGCTCTGTACCTGGCTGAGTCGCCACCTGGGCGGCACACAAACCCCAAGCTGGTTCAAAAGGAGCTCACTGGCATCGCGGCCCACGGGACACCACTCGGCCCCGGCACGGCGGTGCCCCCGAGTCGGTTAAGACCCTAAAGGCTCCGTACCCGGCTGAGTCGCCCCTCGCAGCGGTTCCGTACCCCCGAGGTGGTTCAAAAGGAACCTGACGACTCCCAGCTCTTAGGTCACCCTTCGGGGTTCACTCCCAGACCCCGCATTGGGAAAGGATTATTAGCCGCCCTCAGCTGGCCAAAGAAGGCACGCAGACGCCCATCCAAGGCAGCGCAGGGTGCCAAGGTAAAAGTTCTACACTCCTTTCGCTTAGCCGATGCGAGGCACGCAAGCTCAAGGAGTGTGGGGGGCATTTGATGGGGCCAGTTGACCCCATGAAAAATAAATTTTTTTTTGGACGGCGCCAAAGGCTGACACCCGACGGCCCCCAAATCCCGACGTCCGATGGCCCCAAAGGCCGACGGCTCCAAGACAGGCGGCGCCAAAGGCCGACACCCGACGCCCGATGCCCCCAAAGGCCGACGGCTCCAAGACAGGCGGCGCCAAAGGCCGACACCCGACGGCCCCAAAGGCCGACGGCTCCAAGACAGGCGGCGCCAAAGGCCAACACCCAATGCCCGATGGCCCCAAAGGCCGACGACTCCAAGACAGGTGGCGCCAAAGGCCGACACCCGACGGCCCCAAAGGCCGACACCCGATGCCCGACGGCCCCAAAGGCCGACGGCTCCAAGACAGGCGGCGCCAAAGGCCGACACCCGACGCCCGACGGCCCCAAAGGCCGACACCAGGCGGCGCCAAAGGCCGACACCCGACGCCCGACGGCCCCAAAGGCCGATGGCTCCAAGACAGGCGGCGCCAAAGGCCGACACCCGACGGCCCCAAAGGCCGACACCCGATGCCCGACGGCCCAAAGGCCGACACCAGGCGGCGCCAAAGGCCGACACCCGACGCCCGACGGCCCCAAAGGCCGACAGCTCCAAGACAGGCGGCGCCAAAGGCCGACACCCGACGGCCCCAAAGGCCAACACCCGACGCCCGACACCCCCAAAGGCCGACGGCTCCAAGACAGGTAGCCCCAAAGGCCGACACCAAGGCCGACACCCGACGCCCGACGGCCCCAAAGGCCGACAGCTCTAAGACAGGCGGCCCCAAAGGCCGACACCCGACGCCCGACGGCCCCAAAGGCCGACGGCTCCAAGACTGGCCCCAAAGGCCGGTACCTCCAGGACAGTCGGCCCCAAAGGCAGACACCTACCAAGACCGGCACCTTCCTAGCCAGCCCTGACCCCTCCAAGCCAGACGGCCCCGGCACATTCCCAGCCGGCCCCGGCCTCTCCAAGCCAGGCGGCCCCGGCACGTTCCCAGCCGGCCCCGGCCTCTCCAAGCCAGGCGGCCCCGGCCTCTCCAAGCCCGATGGCCCCAGCACGCTCCCAGATCAGCCCCAGCATGGCCCTATCCGTTCAGGGCGCCATCTCTGACGTGCGCCGCCTGACAACGCCGGATCCAACAACCTACCGGTAACGTCGTTGATGGGACATAACCTACCTACCAAACAACCGATGGGACTTAACCCACCAACCAGCTCAGATTCATGCAACGGCTTAGCAGACGTTCTGACTACATGAAAACCCACGTGATCGTGCCAGCGTTAACCCCTACAAAAGGGTAAATTACGTCGATAACCAGGTAACACAAGTTTACATACTTGATGCCCTAACTCTCAAGAGAACAATCGAATTCTTCCAAGATCTCTCTCTTCTCTCCAGAGCTCTCTCGAGCTCCTTCTCTGCTGTGACCTCAGTCACTGACAAAGGCGTCGGAGGGTTTCCATCGAAGAATCTCTCCGATCTTGGGACTTCTTTACAGGTAACTCAGTGAAGAAGAAAAGCCTCTATTTCTAACATCCAGAAAAGATGATCGAGCATCATCAATTTTATTTATGGATGGTATTGGAGAGGAGGAGAGCAGTCTCTTTTTTTCGGGAGCGTTGCGGAGCTCCTTGGAAGTCGAAGGGCTGGTCAACCGAATCCGGTCCACGCGAACGTACAGGCTTTCACGTTTTTTCCGAGCTTGATACAAGGCAAGTGGATCAATCGTCGCCAAATTGTTATAAAAAAATATTAATAGTGAACAAGAAAAATGTGCAGAACGCGGCCCCGACCGTATCGGAATCAAAATAGCGCAACAAAATGACGTACGTCGGCGGTGTCGTTTATGATCATACGCTTGCCGGACCCGCCTTGAAATCGACCGCAAAGGGACCCATCGGGAAATTGTTGCTGATACATTACATCACTGCTCCCCCAATGGAATAGTCATGACAGTCTTCTAAGGCTTTTTTTGCTGTCTTGACAACGCATCTTACAAATGGTGTTCATCTTTTGAAATTTTTACATTTAGAATTTATCAAAATCAACTTTGATAAAAATATTCGTAACAGATTTATTGGATTAACTTTTATGATTCAAAAGTCAGATAGTGCAATATTGATGGCTAAAGAATTCGATCTTCTTGATATTAGAAATAGTACCATTAAAATCAGATGTATTTATACTTTTAATTTTTTAAAATAATAAAAAAGTATTTTCTTCAATTTTTCCTTGTTTATATGAAAAATGAATGTTTATATGAAAATCCAAAATATATTATGAGACTGTAATTTTAGTATAATATATAAAGAGGATTAAAATTATAACTAATATATTTAAATATGTTCATGATTGATAGAAGTATGGATCTTCTATCGCTAATCACTAATACTATTTAATAACATTATGAATGTGACAATCTTATCCGGATTGTTGTGTAGAGACACTTATTAGAGGTATTATATATAATAAGATTATATAGAACTTAGACCGACATAATTTGAATCTTTATTTAAGACCGTTATAAAGAATTCAATTTATGTTACAAGATGATCATATGTAAATCAACCTTAATCCTGATTTAATCACAGACTTCTTGATTGTACTATTGAATTTTTTGATTTATTTATTAAAGCTCATTTGATGTTGGGCCCAATACTTATATCTTGGAGGTTTAATAACACATTGGGTTGAAAATGTAATTTAAAGATATGGAATCCATGGCTTTTGAAAAGAAGCTTAAAATTAGTTTCCTTAAGTATTGATTAGGTAGCGCACAATTTATTATCTGATCATAAATTAACTGTTTAATCAATGGTACTTAAGGAAAAAGAGATAATTAGAGAGGTACAATGGTTATTTCATCTAGCTCTAATTATGAATTAATTATGGAGGGTTGAATTACATGTAATGATTATATCGACTCAAGTTTTTGAGTAAAATTAATTATAATTTTCAAGAATGCAGTCTCGAGTTTTTAGTGGAATAACTTTGAGATTAATAAACTGAATAAATAATTAAAGAGTTTTAATTGAGTTTATTCAAGTTTATTGAAGCTTGAAATTATGGGTCCATGGTCCCTATATGGTTAATCGCATCGAATACTCTTGGATTGAATAATTAATGTGATTAATTATTTTTTTAAATAAAATATTTATTGAAACTTTATAATAAAGAGTTTATTATGAAGATAAATAATCAATTTGATTGATTATTTTTTTTCATATTTATTTTGGTATAATAAATTAGTTATTGGATAAAATAAAAATATGTTTAGACACATTATTCATATAATAATTGATACGAATGGTTACACATAAATGTTATTGTGAAACATTACACAAGAGAATTTTGCTCTTATAAGTGGCGCATATTATGAGTTGATGGAGAGAAAAAATTTTAATTTTTGATATTTTTGATAATGTGATTATTGAGAATATTAAAAATAAATAATAAATTTTATTTATTAGATATTTAAAATTAATAATCTAAAATTATTAAATAAGATTTGATAATTTAGATATTATATATTTAATTTATATATTATTAAATTAGTTGCAAATAAAAAATAACTTTTTCCTTGATATGATCAAGAAGTTGACGTATATATATGAGAATTGTTTAAATTTTTTTTCACTTAGAGCCTATAAATATGGTATAAGGTGGCCTTTTAGAGAACGTAAAAAATGAAAGAAAAGTTTTTCTCTTCTTTTTCTCTCTTATTTTATGTGCGCCAGAGTTGTGAGAAATATAAAAAAATAGAGTGAGCCCACTCTCATAATTCGATCCCAATCCTGAGAAAGGTGAGGAAGGCTTTGGTTTTATTTTATTTTGCAGGTATTTTATGAAGTACCTTGGTCCATAAACTCTACCGTGAGATTTTTCCTCCATAGCTTCGAATCCGAAAGTAGGCCGCGTCTGCTCCTTCAAGATTTCAACATATCGGTATATTTTATGTTTAGAAAAATTATATGATAATTTTTTCTTTTGATATGATAATATTAATTTTATGCATGTTAAACGATCCATATGTTTTCGCTATGCATATATATGATGATATATATATATATATATATTGAATACCAACTCTTGACTCCTCTATTCCTCTAGCTGAGCTGTATGCTGCTTAAGCTAGTATCTCGTATGCCATTTGCAGTTTGAGCATCTGCAGGCTTATTATTGAAAGAGATTCTCGACATTTGGTCTACTCTTCAGGATGCTTATAGCACCCAAATTCGATATATCTATCGGAAAGCCAACTCAGCGGCAGACTGGATTGCCATCCGGATGGTCCATCACTCCAATTTTTGGAGCTAGAAGTAGGGTGATCCATGTCCTCTTGTTCTTATCCATATCTTGTATTAAGATATATCGAATTTGACTTGCTCTAGAATGATATGTTCATCCGTATGTACCAAAAAAAATATTAAATTAATAAAAAATTTCTACCGTAGGGGTAAGCAAGAAAGCTGCATAGTGGATATATAATCTAAACTCCTCCCCAACCACAAATGAATTTAGGTCGACCGGGTCAATCCAACTGTTGAGCTTCCCACTAGATGATCTGGTTCACCAATTGTGCGATTGAAGCTCATACCAAAGCAAAAGGGACCTTATCTGATGTTAGTTCAAACCAAATGCACTTGGAGAAAACAACTACAGGCACTACCACAAGGATAGCTGAATAGTTTGACTAAGAATCTCATGCGCCAACATCCAGATTGCATTCAAGCAAGATTCTATTGCAGGAAAAGTCATTTGGTGCAGGCGCACAGCGATGCATGCGTTGATTGACCTCACATACGATATGTTAAAAAATAAAGTTATTTTTTGATATGCACAATTGCACTCATGCATGGTTCATCATGCGCACTCCTACACCATATGGGGTGCAGAAAGACTTCCCCTTCTATTGCATTTTGTTGTTACCAAAGTCTATATGAAAATCTTATGGCGCGGTTGATTAATTGGTGGCGTTCGGCTCGGTTTGGTTGTCTTAAATCTAGTGTACTCTAGTGCACTTCTCTAAACTTCGGTCAGAGGAAAGTGTAGGCGCCTAATTGTTTAAGATCAAATTTGTTAGACTTTTTCTATGCCGAGAATATACTATTAAATTGACAATAAAAGAACTAATATTTTTAATTCTGATAAACCATTTTAGATTGGAATCTTTTATTTTCATATTGCAACATTGGAGAAATTCTTAATCCAATTTTCAAAGTAGACCATCATTAATTATTTGTACTTAAGAGAGGCAACCACCATCAACTATTTGCACTTGAATTCGATGGATTCTACTCTAAAGATAGCGCAATCCATCACACGCCTATAGCCAGGTAATATTGTTTTGAATTATTTATTTATTTTAGTGAGTATATGAAAAATTACTTAAGAAGAGAGACGATATTTTTCAACAATTTTAGAGTAAAATATTTTACTTCGACATTGAAAAATTAGAAAAATTATTTATTAAATTTGCATTGTATCTTGGGAGTAAACTACCATTAAATGTTTGCAAGTGAATAGAGCAAATTCTACTCTAAAGAGAGCATTATTCATAGAGGGCCTCAAATTTGATAATATTATTCTTATTTATTTATTTATTTTAGTGAATATATGAAAAATTAGTTAAGAAAAGAGATGATAATTTTCTAACAATATTAGAGTAAAATTTTGTATTTCATTGATGCAAAATTGAAGAAATTCTCTCTGCAACCTTGAGAGAGATTGCTATCAATAATTTGCACATGACTAGAGCAATCGCCATCAATTGTTTGCACCTGAGCATGACGAATTCTATTCTAAAAGAAATATCATCAATTGTATGCCTTAAACTTGATAACATTTTTTTTTAATTATTATTTATTAAAGTGAGTAAATGAAAATTTACTCAAGGAAAGATATGATAGTATTCCAAAAATTTTGGGGTAGAATCTTTTATTTCAACATTGGAAAACTAAAGAAATTTTCTATGAAAACTTTGGAGTAGACCAAACCTAAAAAAATATATGATATGATTTAATTTATCCTCTCTCATATTTGTTGGAGCACAAGATAACAAACTAAATAGGATAGTTATACCTTTAAAAGAATAATAGTCATTACCGAGGGTAGAGATAGAAAAAAGAAAACAAAGTGATAACATGATAAGATAAAAATAAAACATTTCCTTTTATACGATAAGCTATTCTCTTTTCAATGAGATTAGCTACCTTGTGGAATAAAATTTTATTTTATGTTTAAGAAAAATAAACATAAAAAAATTAAAAAAATTACCTTCTTTTTAATCCGATGTGCAAAATGCATCTTGAAGGGTGTACCATCGATAAAGAGTAACATTATTTTTATTTATTTATTTATTTTAATATGTACATGAAAAGTTACTGGAGAAAAGAGACCACAGTTTTTTTAACAATTTAGGAGCAGAATCTTTTATTTCAATGCTGTAAAACTAGAGTAATTATTTATGAAAATTTTTTGCTTGAAAAAGTAAACCCTGAAGAAAGCTCGATCGTATTATATCTTAGAAGCAAACATGGTGATTGCTAGACCCAATTCACCTGATAAAAGGTAAATTTCTATAAAGTATAAACCTTGAGTTAAATCTAGCATATGAATTTATCGATTGGTGGATTGATATTGATTTCCAATGGAAACATAGCGACTATTGGGAATTATAGTGCTGCTTACATGAGGGATGAAGTAAGAGTGAATTTAATATTAACATCTGATAAGATTTTTACTCTTACAAGATGCGGTATTTACCAAAAGTTTGGAAGAATTTTATTAGTCTTTACTAATAAGAGATAGCTATAAAATTATCTTTGAATCAAATAAAGTTGTTCTCACAAATAATGGTATTTTTATTGGAAGGGGTCATGTTTTTTATGGGTTATTTAGATTAAAGTCTGAGGTAATTGGATGTGTGTTATGGTTGCATGATGGCATCTACATTTATTGTTTGGATAGTTTAGTTTTACATAATTATATATTTATACCATAATATTGCATATTAAATTGCCGTGTAAGAAGGTAAATTTTATGTAGAAAATTTTTACTAGGCTGTTGAGCTCATTATATTTATTAAAAATTTTTATAGGTTGAGATGATTAGCGACGTTACAGTTATTACAATTAGTTAGATATAAAAATTTTATTTTAATTAATTTTTTAAAAGATTATAAAAAAATAATGAACTGATGTTTATGAGATTAGTGGATGTTTATCAAGGTTTTAAGTCATGATAATTGCTATTTTCCTTTAATGTTGCTGTGGAATGTAGTATAGATTCTTATAACATGCCTTGCATGGTCTCTAGGGCTTGCTTTAGGGTCCATATGGTTCTCTTCTAGTGATACAATCTATCTAACTAGCCTTTGATTATTTATTTGCTAATCCTGTCTATAGTACTGAGTAGGAGTTAGTCTATTCTTGCTTACTCACTCTGGTAGATGTGGAAGGCTCGCAATGAAGAAGTGTTTCAAGGGAAACTCTTTAACCCTTTATGCGTAACCCAACAAGCAATTAGCCAAGCTAAAGAATTTCTTTTCTCCCATTCTCCTCAATTTACTTGTAGTCATAGAATATGGAATGATCCTCCAAAACAAGTTGCAGTTTAATCTTCTAAATTTGTCTCTTGGTCAACCCCACAATCAAGGTTTATTAAACCTAATTAACTTTGATGGGTCCTGCATCCTGATTCTGCTGGTGCATCGGTAGTTATTTGGCATCATATAATGGGAGTTGCTTATTTTGATGGTTCATCTTCACACCAACTTATTTATTTATTTTTTTGTTACAGGCAGGTGATCACACCAATATAGGGTGAGTCAAACCCGATATATCAGAATACAAAATTTGTGAAAGAACAGGCGGACACGGATCTTTCGACTCCCAACTCCAAAAGCCAGAGTGGTTGGCCACTCTGGCAGCGATCCAGTCTGTCGCAGCATTGGCTTCCCTGAAGATATGCCAAATCTGGATGCAGTGAATGCCCTACAGGAAAGAATGAATATCATAGATCAAGGGGTTGGTAGGCATCTGATCGCAGTGATCCTTGTGCAGCCAACGAATCACGGTAATAGCATCCCCCTCAATAATAAGACAACTAGCGCCAAGACTACGAATGACAGAAGAAATACCAGCCCAAGCGGCATACAACTCCGCTAAAGGCACTGAGGAGTCAATATGGTTGAAACCTTCAGTAGCCAGCATCGCACCATCGGATCCTCTAATCATAAAACTAGACCCAGTAGCTCTACCACGAATACTCCCATCAATGTTAATTTTGATAAACCCTGGAGGTGAGGGTTCTCAAGAAATGTAGACCGTACGTCGGTGCGCTGTCAAGACAGCATAGGAACCCCAGGGGCCAGGGCTATCAGTATCAAGAACAGTCTGACAGAAAGCATACTCAGCTGATAAAGAGAATACTGTCCTCACAACCCTATGTGAAGGAGCATATTCATCAGTAAACATAAGCCAGTTCTGGGATAACTAGACTTGATAAGCAACATAAGCTCTCATCGTAGCCTTCTGAAGGATACCCATCCTCAAGTCCCATCTGATCAAGCCGAGGAAGGAGAGAGAATAAGAAGTAGCACCAATGTTCCAAGGCCGATCGCCAGCAATCCGCTAGATCTATCTAGCTCTGGAACAGGTGAAAATAGCATGGTCAACCGTCTCCTCCTCAGTACCACATAGCGGGCACGTAGGTGGGATGCTCAAGCCTCGCCCAGAGAGCACAGAACAAGTAGGAAGACAATTCCATGTAATCTTCTAAACAAAAAGACAGACCCGAGGATGAATGGGAAGGTGCCAGATCCAAGGGCTATTGTGACTGTGGTCTATAAACCCAGAGGAGGTCCCTGATAGGAGCATAGGCCAAACAGGATCGCCGCCAAACCCTAATGTCGGGGGTATTATTCGGGACAAGAGGAATAGAAAGAATGCGACGATGAAGATCATCCCCAAAGAGTCTGAAGAGCAGAGGGGAGTCCCAGTAAGAATGATTCTGAGCAGTAAGATCACTAACACACAACCCACTGGAAATGGTAGTGTTGACAAAGGTAGGCCATCGGGATAAAGAAAGATCAGCAATCCAGGTATCTCGAACAATATCCACTAAGACTCCATCATCAATCATCCACGATATGCTGTTCAGGATAGCCGGAGCATGCCGGCAAATATCTTTTCAGGAGAAAGAATGCCCTCGAGAAGGCAGTGAATCAGCAGAAGAAAACCAGTCACCATATTTGGCATGCATGAATGAACTCCACATATAGTGAGGATCAAGCAGGAATCGAGTGGCATTCCTAGCAATCACACCAACTCATTTATTATGATTGAGTTGATTGGAGCATGGTACATGTTATGAGCCACAGTACCACATTTTCAGCATACAAATATTTCTTTGAAAGGTGAATCGGTGATGGTGATCTCTTGAAGTTGGGACAACTTTAACTGCTGCCATCGTTTTCTACGAGATATGAGAGTTTATTCAAACTATGCCGGAGTTCCTGTGTAGGCATGCGTTCACATAAGTAAACCAGACGGTTGATTTCTTGGCCAATAATGAGAAAGAAGGAGAATTTTTAATCTAAGTCTGAGTTTAATCCTAATCAATCTTAAATCATTATAGATGATGCATGTGGAACTTGTTAAAATGTAATGGTTGTTAAATTTTTAGTGCTATGTTTTATTTTATTTTTTATTTTAGTCTATGTTGAGCTTATACATAGTTGGGTCTATTTTATTATGCTTTGATGTATAAAGCTATGCAGGATGTAATAGCCTCACATGTACTATGTTTAAAATACTGTAGAACTAGAAATAATAAAAAAGTGTGTGTTGATAAAATCCTAGATCTACTTTTCTTCTTGACAAAAAACCTCTCATCTTTAATTTCTATCCAGATTTCTCTTTTAAAAATATTTGTGTTAGAAATGATCTCAACAAAAATTGGTATCAGAGCCAGTTTGCCGCACTAGAGATGATTGCCTCACTGTCAAAGTAGAGCAAGTCGTCCGACCTTCGTCATTCATGCCATTAAGGATGCCATCGAGTTTCGCCAAGTCGAAACATCTACGTCTTTGCCATGTTTGAGTAACGCCGGGGAATAGCACCGCGTCATCCATCGGCCAACCTTGATAGAGTGCTGATCAATAACAATCAGTTGTTTCTCCTTGGCAAGTTCTAAGTCGGTCCATCATCGCTTGGTCCTTGCTGAAACTCTAGAGATGCACCTGGTTCCACTTTTAGTAATAATGCCCTAGGCACATGGTATTTTGAATATTTATGAGTATTTACTATTATTATAATTTGCATGTTTATTATATAATAATGTCCTTGAATAATATTATTAATTATTCTAAATATTTCTAATTTGTGGGAATAACAATAAATTAAGATTATTATGAAATTTGATTGATATTCATGGGATGAATATGTGTATGAGATATAAATCAAATTTATATGTATTTGTTGAGAACAAATATTGGACAAGACTCGCCTTGAGATTAATACATAGATCAAAGTCATAAGTTAATCTCTAGTAGTTGTGTCATTAAATCCTTAGACCTGAGATTGCTATAGTTCTCAACATGAGGAATATTATGTTTTGACATAATCAAACATTGTCTTTAACCGGATGATTATAAAGATTATGCTTGAACATAATAAGAATCATGTAGTGAGATATGAGTGATTAAGATGGAATTTGTCCCTCTTATTATAAGAGAGATATCTCTGAGCCCCTCGATGATTGAGATTGAGAAATGCATGGCCGTGCTCAAATGAATTGATGGAGATCAATATCATTTGTTTAGTCAGTCTAATTGGGTTTCGAGAAATTAAAGATAGAGCGATATAAGGTTGACTTTTTCATGCCTTATATTCTATCAAGAGATCATGTGATAAAAGGATTATGTCATTAGCTACTTTAAGGTTGTCTCGGAACATGAGCTTTTCATTTAACTTGGGTAGTCATGATGTCTTGCTAGAGGCCGCTTATGACTTGTAGGATCAAAATGTGATTTAGGCCTACTGCAAACGTTAATTGAACCTATTGGGTCGCACACTAAGAATGAACAATAATGGTTACGGTTTGTTACTCTCTATAGTAATTTAAAATGATGAGATTATTTTAAATTACAAATAATAATTAGTTGTTATTTAGATTCGAGTTTAATTTTGAGAAAATTTAAATTCATAATTTAAATTATGATAAGTAATTAATTAGTTATATTTCTTATTAGATAAGAAAACAATCCATAAAGGTTTTTGGTTAAAAATATAAATTCCTTATTTGGTAAGGACTAGGATTTAAATTATCATTATTTAAAAGGAGTTTTAAATAAACATTAATTAAAATCCTAGTTAACCAAAAAACCCCTAGCAGACTTGTATATTATGATATATACGTTTTAAAATGTATTGGGGCTTTTGAAAGGTCATGTCTATTAGGGCATTTGAAGGGTCGTGTCTTTTGCCTTGAAAAATAGAAAAACGGAGAGTTGAAGAGGCTGGTTCGTTTTTGTAAAAAATGAACTTTGAACTAGCATTCAAAAAAAATTGTTTGGTGTCCGTTCGTGTGTGGATACTTGTAGAGGGTGGTTGTCTTTCTGAAGGCAGCACCTTTGAAGATCCGAGCAAACCCAATATAAGAATAGACGGATTACATACTGATCAACAAAAGGTAATATTTTCATCTATCCTTATTTCGTTTTTATGAAACACATATGATCCTTGGTGGGTTATGGAATAAATTTATTTTATTTCCGCTACCATTTTATTCCAATTAGATTGGGATTTTTCATTTCGTAATCCAACATCCAGCCCCACGAATGACTCGACATCCTTGTCTGCCACTGCCAGATCCATCGGCCCCATGCTCGGCTTCCTGGAGCTCGGCTTCGAGGGCCCAGGTGCTGACTTTGCCCTAGGCCTTGGACATCTCTCCTTCCTTTGGGATTGGATCTAAGAGAAGGCAATAAGATTAGGTTAGGGTCAGAATTCAAAGGTAGAGGAGAATTCCAAAGCAGCGCTTGGCGGCTTGCGAAAACCCTAGAAGAGATGGCCATTGCTTCCATCTGATTGGAAATTGCTCAACAACAACAACAACAACAACAACAACAACAACAACAACAAAAAGGAGAAAATAAAAATTGCTGGTATGATTCATGGCAAGCTTATGTAATATAGGTATGACTATCAATCAACCTTCTATTCCTATCTTTGATGAAGAAAATTATGATTATTAGAGCTTCAAAATGAAGACCCTTTTTATTTTACAAAATATTTGAGAATTAATGGAGAATGGGTATGAAGAGCTAGCTAATCCAATAAATCATCAAAGGGGGCAATTGAAGGACTACAAAAGAAGGATGCCAAAGCACTTTTCTTCATCCAACAAGCTGTGTTTGACAAACTTTTTTCAAGAATCATTGGAGCTACTAAATCAAAGGAGACATGAGACATCTTGCAAAAAGAATTTTAAGGGAATACAAGGTGAGAGCTATCAAACTTCAAACTCTAAGAAGAGAGTTAGATAATTTGAGAATACAAGAAAATAAAAAATTAAAGGATTACTTCTTTAAAATTATGGAGATTATTAATCAAATGAAAAGCTATAGTGAAACCATCATCGAGCAAAGAATACATAAAATTTTTTGGCTAGTTTGTGTCTAAAATTTAATACATAGTTAAAATTGTTAAAGAATCTAAAGATCTTTTTATGTTAAGTGTTCATGAATTGATTGGATCTCTTGAGGCTCATGAGCAAAGGTTGTTTAGGCATAAAGAATCATCAATTGAAAGTGCCTTTCAATCAAACTCAAAGTGTTTGATAAAAGTTCTTAAAGAGAATCATCTAGTCATGCTCAAGTTAAAAGAGAGTCATTTAGAGAAGAAAACCAAAGTAGAGGAGGAGGAAGGAATATGAGAGAAAAGATAGAGGAAGGCAAAGAAATAACTTTCCAAGAAGATAAAATGATGAGAGCACTCAATAAAGGTGTAATATATGTAAAAGGTCTTCTCATATTAAAAAGATTATTGGTTTAAGAAAAACCCTAATGTTATAATTGTAAAAAGTTTGGACATGTTAAAAAAAATTGCAGATATAAAGAAAGTGATCAAGCACACTTTTCAGAAGTAATGAATATCAACAAGCATACTCTATGCATGTTAAACTGCAGAAGAGCAAAATAATGATGTGTGGTATCTTAACATTGGTTTCAACAATCACATGACTGGTGATAAATTTATTTTTTGGATATTGATAGTTCTTTAATCTCACAAGTGAAGATAAAAAATGATGTACTTGTACAAGCAAGAGGAAAAGGCATAATTGCAATTAATACCAAGAAAGAAAGGAAGTTCATGCATGATGTTTTACTTGTTTTAGACTTGAACATAATTGCAATTAATACCAAGAAAGAAAGGAAGTTCATGCATGATGTTTTACTTGTTTTAGACTTGAAGCAAAATCTCTTGAGTGTTGGACAATTGATTGAGCACGAACACATAGTGCACTTTGAAGATAATTTTTGAAAGTTATATGATAAAGAGGTGAAAAAGTAACTTATGATAAATATCAACATGAAGAAATATAGAAGCTTTCTTCTTATTTTGCACTATGCAGAGGATGTTGCATGAAAGATGGAAGTGAATGATAAGTCATAGCTATGGCACAAAAGGTTTAGGCACTCGAACTTCCAAAGCTTGAGAAGTTTACATCAAAAGAATGGTGTATTGTCTACTAGTAATATATGATAAGGAAGAACCTTGTGAAGGATCTGCACTTGAAAAATAACATAGAGAGGCATTTTCAAAAGAGCATGTATAGAGAGCCAAAGTACCATTAGAGCTTATCCATATTAGCATATGTGAAACCATAAAAACTCCTTCTCATATCGGTAATACTACTTCATTATTTTATTGATGACTATTTATGGATGACATAGGTGTACTTTATGAGACATAAATCAGAGGCATTTCTTATTTTTAAGAAGTTCAAAAATCTTATGGAAAGACAAAGTGAGTTTTATATCAAGGTGCTAAGAAGTGATAGAGGTAGTGAATACAATTCAAATAAATTTTAAAAGTTTTGTAAAGATGATAATGTACAATATAATTGACTAACTATTAGTTATACACTAGAGCAAAATGGAGTTGCAGAAAGAAAGAACCGTACTATTGTTGAGATGGCTAAATCTATGCTAAAAAACAAAAGCCTTCCAAATTCCTTTTGAGCAAAAGTAGTGAATATAGCAGTGTACCTGATAAATAGATATCTAGCAAAAGCTCTTCAAAATATGATACCATTTAAAGCCTGGTCTGGTAGAAAGCCTTCAGTGAAGTATTTCAAAATCTTTGGATGTGTGTACTATTCCAAAGGAAAGAAAATACAAACTTGATGAAGTAAGTGAAAAATATATCTTTGTTGAATACAATTCTAAATCAAATGACTACAGACATTTTAGTTTGAAGCAAAATAAAGTGATCATAAGAAGAGATGTTATTTTTAATAAGAAAGTTGTTTAGGATTGGAAGGAAAAAAGTTTAAAAAACTATTATTTCTTTTGATGAAGAAATTCATGATACTGTAAATGAAGAAAATGAGGTTGAAGATTTACCACAAACTTCTTCAAGTGTAGGTCCATCTCCAACCTCAAATTCAAGTTCATCTTCAAGTTCTACTCCCATAAGAATGAGAAGACTAAGTGGCATTTATGTCTCTTTTAATTTTTTCATGATTGAGCCTAAAACTTATGAAAATGTTATGCATGAAGAAGTGTTGAACAAGGAAATGCAAGAATAAATTAATATGATTGAGAGGAATAAAATTTAAAAGTTAGTGAAGAAACTAAATGATAAGGAAGTCATTGGCTTGAAGTGGATCTATAAGACAAACATAATTCAGATAGGACTATTTAAAGATACAAAGCAAGATTGGTAGCAAAAGGATACTCTTAATTACTCGATATTGATTATCAAAAAACTTTTGCACCGATTGCTCGATATAATATATTAGAACTTTTATTCTATGGCAGCACATAAAAGTTAAAACTACACCAACTAAATGTAAAGTCAGCATTTTTGAATAGAGTATTGAAAGAAGAAATTTATGTTGAACAACCTCAAGGCTTCATCATCAAAGGTTAAGAAAGTAAGGTATACAAGTTTAAGAAAGCATTGTATGGGTTGAAGCAAGCACCCTGAGCATGGTACTCTCAAATTGATACCTACTTTCACTACAAGAAATTTAAAATATTGCGACGCCAAAATGCGTCGCTATTGCGTCGCTATGTCATGTTTAGCGACGCAATTGCGATGCAATGATGGCGTCGCTCAACTCCCCGTCGCAATACTCTTTTGTCGCAATTGAGTCGCAATATTGCGACGCTCTGCGACGCATAAAAATGCGTCGCTAAATTTAAAATTAAATTTTTTTAAAAAATTATTAATAAATATTGCGACGTAATTTATTGCGTCGCAATATTTAAAATTAATTTTTAAAAATTAAAAATTTATTAATAAATATTGCGATGCATCAAATTGCGTCGCAATATTTAAATTAAATTTTAAAATAGAAAATTTATTATAAAATATTGCGACCCAATTAATGCGTCGCAAGATTTAATAATAATTTTTTTGTTTAAAAATTAATTTTTATTATTACGACGCAATTTGATGCGTCGCAATATTTATTAATAAATTTGTAATTTTTAAAAATTAATTTTAAATATTGCGACGCAATTTGATGCGTCGCAATATTTATTAATAAATTTTTAATTTTTAAAAATTAATTTTAAATATTGCGACGCAATAAATTGCGTCGCAATATTTATTAATAATTTTTTTAAAAAATTTAATTTTAAATTTAGCGACGCATTTTTATGCGTCGCAGAGCGTCGAATTTTTTTTTAAAAAATATTTAAATGATTAAAAATTAAAACGGTTAATAAAATTTTGTTAAATCTAAATATTGATACAAACATTTTTCACTCAATCCAAACAATAATAAATTTCAAAAAATAATTTATATATTAAAATTTAAAAGTTTTTACAACATAAAAAAAAAAAAAAAAATACATCAAGAATCTGAATGATCACGTGAAGGCTGTGGAGGCTGTGGAGGCTGTGGAGGCTGAAGACTCTGCGACAAGCGTCTAACCATATCCCGCAAATAGTGCATCTCATCTCGCATGTCAGCAACCTCCTGATCCCGGCCTCGCATACGATCCTCAAAATCCTGCTCGTAATCCTGGCGAAGCTCCTCTGCAATAGATCTGCGAAGCTCCTCTAAACGCTCGGGAGGAAGATCAGCAGGAACTCGCGAGCTGGAGGCCTGATGGGGAAAAAATGTAGAAGCTCTAGTGCCCATACCATAGACCCTGCGGTCTCGTGGCTGGGCACCAACAGCCTCCAAAAACACACGTCGACTCTCATCTGCTGAGAGTTCGACGGGCGTCTCCCCATCAGTAGAGTCGACCTGTGATGCCTGGGATCGAAGCTCGTCGACTCGTGTCTTGAAATTATGAAATCAATAATAAATGAGTTAATAAATTTCTAGAAATAAAATTTTAAAAATTAAACAGATACTACATAAATCTAATTTCTTACCGCAACCTCCCGTGATCGCGTATCGACCCAGGAGCCGTCCCTCCTGGTGTGTGTCGCCCTGAATAGACGAAACTCACCAGGATCTCCGCCCTCCTGCTCAGTCTAT
>UESW01004302.1:851232-939075 GCA_900491605.1 Calamus simplicifolius
ACTCTCAGATAGGTGATAACTGATTTATGTCCATACCACATCTCATGTGGAGTTTTAGAAACATACTTACTTAGAACCTTATTAAGAATATGACAAGCTGATTCTAATGCATATCCCCAAAATGATATTGGCAAGCTTGCAAAACCCATCATGGACCGAACCATGTCTAACAGTGTTTGATTCCTTCTTTTCGACACACCGTTATGCTGCGGTGTTCCTGGAGGAGTCCGTTAGTGATGGAAATTATGTATACAAGATATGAATCAAATTCATATAAATATTGTGAAAGGTATAATATAAAATTCTCAGATGCCCAGGATCCTTAGAAACAAATTCATTATATCTCAAATAAAATCTAATTTTATTCGTACCTGAGTCCTTTATCGATGTAGATGAGGATAAAGCCAGTTAATTCCTGCCACTAGCTGTCCACGTGTTCAGCCTCTAACAGTGATCCACGCAGAGAAAAAAGGGATGAAGACCTCCAAGGTATGAAGATGACACTACGGGAGAGAGAGAGGAGTTCTAGCGCCTCTTGAATCCCCTTATAGAAGATATCTTTTAAAAAAGTCTAATCTTTTCTTCTCATGCTCTCTTTTCTTGGTAGGAATGAACTATATTTATAGGTTGAAAATGAGACGTTCCAAAGAGGAAGAGACCTCTCTTCAAGGTAAGAAACTCCCATCACTATGGTAAGAAACTCCCATCTTCATGGTAAGAAACTCCTCCCATCTTCATGGTAAGAAACTCCCATCTTCATGGTAAGAAACTCTTCCCATCTTCATGGTAAGAAACTCCCATCTTCATGGTAAGATTAATCCAAGTGTCACAATCTCAGCCTATGAAATTAGGAGTTGGTTATCCCATAACTACATGCCCTAATTTGTACGTGTTCATCATAGAACCGTAGAGATTCATCATATCTCATCCCATGGGCATGATTCCATCTTCACATGGCTAAGATTGGACATCCATACCTGAATAATCAGAACCATCCATCATATGGATCAAGTCACATATCGGTATCCAATTATTTATTCATCATATGTACAAATAATTTCTCCTTAACATTCTTTTATTATAATGGATCATATCCATTATAATTATATCTTCTTTAAATTGGGTCTCACCCAATTATTTAATTGATCATCTTATCTGAATTAAATCTAATTTAATTCTCATTTTAATTCATCCAATATTCTCCTTAATGCGTGTGACCCATTAGGCCCTTTAACATGTTGGCAATAATCATGTCCTAATCATAGACCCTAGGAATGATTGGACAACTCTTTGTCTAATTCAACAACATGATTATAGATCATGAGAGGCCTCTAGCAAAGCATCATGACCACCCAACTGCTAAAGGTTTTGTTGACGTGACCATCAACACCTGTCCATAAATGGTTACCGTATGATAAAATCCTTTCGTCACATATCCCAGATCAATCAGTGGTATGAAATGTGTCAACCTGTAATTGATCTTTGTTTACTTGATTTCAAAAAAAATTGACTATATGAATTAGAACTTCAAAACCATTTCGAATTCCAACTCAACCTTGCAAGGATTTATCAATCAATTTAATCCATCAAGTGGCCGTGGGATATAACCCTTTCTATCAAGGGAGATGAATCCTATCTTGATCAAACACCATCTTCATGTGCTTCATGTTATACCCAACCGACACCATATTTACCACCCGTGGCTAGAGCGACGTTTGGATGTCATCAAAGCATGACATTCCACACATGAGATGCAATGAAGATCTCAAGTCAAAGGATCACTCACACCACCGTCATTAGAGATCAACCATCGATACTATATAGAATATCCATATGGGATCTCTGTACGGATCATCCAATGCATCGTTACAATAACGAGCATCCACACACTTATCCAAGTATCTTCATACCTCAACTTGTGAAATCAGCTACTCACCCCAAGGGTGAGGATATGTAATGTGTGCTAGTCTCACGGTGTTTGATGGTGTCCAGTCCCATCTACACATCGACTAGGGAAGTTTAAAGAATCGAACCATAACGTGCAATTTGGATCTCACAATTTGTAATCTCTATTACAAATTTCATATGCACGGTTCACATTCTTTTGGACTTTATCTCACAGACATATATATCAAATATATAAAAGATATATGGATAGATAAAGAAACCACTTTATTTGATTTGTATTCATAGAATGTATAGCATTCAATCCGATTGGATCTAGGGCATACACTAACAATCTCCCACTTGCACTATAGCCATTCACCCATGTATTTAATACCGAGTGACTTAACATGATTATCATGCTTCTGCTATGGCAGGGCTTTAGTGAGCGGATCAACTACATTATCCTCAGTGGGGACTCATTCTATTTTTACATTATTTCTACCAATAATCTCTTTAATTACATGGTATCTCCTGAGTACATGTTTGGACCTCTGATGAGACCTTGGCTTCTTAGCTTGCGCAATAGCTCCATTGTTGTCTCAATACAAATGTATTGGATCAGCAATGCTTGGAACTACACCAAGTTCAGTGATGAACTTTTTGATCCAAACTGCTTCATTGGCTGCATCTAATGCTGCAATGTACTCGGACTCGGTTGTAGAGTCGACAGTCGTTTTCTGCTTGGAACTGTTCCAGTTGACTCCACCACTATTGAGTGTAAAGATAGCCTGATTAAGATTTATAATCATGTTTATCAGACTGAAAATTAGAATCCGTATAACCCTGAACTATGAGTTTGGATCCTCCATAAACCAAGAATATATCCTTAGTCCTTAGTAAGTACTTAAGGATATTCTTGACGGCCATCCAATGTTTCTCTCCAGGGTTTGCCTGGTATCTACTAGTGATACTCAATGCATAAGAAACATCAGGTCTCGTACATAGCATCACATACATGATGGATCTGATTGCTGAGGCATATGGAATCCTATTCATGTGCTCTCTCTCCATTTGTGACTTGGACTCATGTCCTTGGAGAGATGTATTCCATGTGAAACCGGCAGGAATCCCTTCTTGGATTCCTCCATGCTAAACCGTTTTAGCACTTTATCTATGTACGTTGATTGGGACAATCCAAGCAACCTTCTAAATCTATCTCTATATATCTTAATACCCAGTATGTAGGCTGCTTCTTCCAAATCTTTCATGGAGAATTTGCTAGACAACCATTCCTTCACTTTTTGCAGCAAGGATACATTGTTTCCTATCAATAATATGTCATATACATAAAATATCAGGAAAACAATAACACTCCCACTAACCTTCTTGTACACACATGGATCATCCTCATTTTTGATAAAATCAAACTTTTTGATTGTTTCATCAAAATGGATGTTCCAACTTCTAGAGGCTTGCCTAAGTCCATAAATGGACCTTTGCAGCTTGCATACCTTTTTAGAATCAATGGACTCAAAACCCTTAGGTTGTGTCATATACACATCCTCCACTAAATCACCATTTAGGAAGGCAATCTTGACATCCATTGCTATATCTCATAATCGTAATAGGCTGCAATCGCAAGCAAAATCCTTATGGACTTAAGCATGGCTATGGGAGAAAAGGTTTCATCAAAGTCAATACCTTGCCTTTGCTTGTAACCTTTTGCAACTAGCCTCGCCTTATAGGTAATCACATTGCCATCCATGTATGTCTTCTTCTTGAAGGCCCATTTGCACCCAATGGGTTTTATCCCTTCAGGTGGATCAACCAAAGTCCATACTTGGTTGTCGTACATGGAGTCCATTTCAGACTTCATGGCTTCAAGCCATCTCTTGGAGTCAATGTCACAAATTGCTTCATCGTAGTTAGTAGGCTCATCATCTTCTATAAGAAATCTATATCTCTCAGGAATATGATGTGTCCTACTAGACCTACGTAGCTGATGTGTACTTGGAGCTTCCTATGGCTCCATCATTTCTGATAGAGGTTCACGTAAATGTTGCCTGAATGTGAGTTAAGTCTCTTGCTCAACTCCCACTACATTAGACATTTGCTCCATGTCATCTAATCGGTCTGTGTCAATTTGTGGTTCTTGAGTTTCACTAATCTCAAATTTCTGCCACTACCATTTCTTAGAAAAATATCATTCTCTAGAAATATGGCATGCCTTGAGACAAACACCTTTTGCTCGAGTGGGTGGTAGAAGTAGTATCCTTTTATTTCTTTAGGATACCCCATAAAATTACACTTGTCAGATTTAGCTCTCAGCTTGTCTGACTCATTACGCTTTACATAAGCGTAGCAACCCCAAATCCTTAAATGACTAATGTTGGTTTCTTTCCACACCATATCTCATAGGGAGTGGAATTGACCGACTTAGACGGAACTCGGTTTAGAGTGTATTCGGCTGTGTGTAGGACATAACCCCAAAATATTTTTGGAATATTTGCAAGGCTCATCATTGATCGTACCATATCTAATAATGTGCGATTTCTCCTTTCTGATACACCATTATGCTATGGCGTACCAGGAGGAGTCCACCGAGAAAGAATCTCATTCTCCTTCAAATATTCGAAGAACTCATGGCTTAAGTATTCCCCACCTCGATCTGATTGAAGTATCTTAATACTTTTTCCACTTTGTTTTTCTACCTCGGATCTGAATTCTTTGAACTTTTCAAAGGCTTCAGATTTGTGCTTCATCAGATATACATAACCATACCTGCTATGGTCATCTATAAATGTGATGAAGTAAGAAAAACCTTCTATTGCCTGAATATTGCTAGGACCATATACATCCGAATGTACTAGTCCTAAACATTCAGTTGCTCGCTCACCCTTTTTAGTAAAGGATGAGTTAGTCATTTTGTCACGTAAGCACGACTCACATTCCTCAAATGATTCCCAATTGAATGAGCCCAAGTAGCCATCCTTATGTAACTTTGTTAAACGTGTTTCATTTACATGGCCTAAACGATAGTGCCATAGGAATGAGTTCTTAGAATTATTTGATTTTAATTCCTTAGTTTCTACATTGAGAATAGGGCATTGTAAATTCAAAACATAAATCCCGTTGAACATTTCAGCAGAACCAAAGAACATTTCATTTTTAAAAATTAAAATTCCTTTATTTTCAATTTCAAATGTATATCCATCATTTACAAGATATGAAACAGAAATAATATTCTTTGTTATGTTTGGAACATAGTAACAATTATTAAGCTCCATTACAAGCCCAGTGAGCAAAGACAAAGAACAAGATCCTATAGCTAAAGCAACAACCTTTACTCCATTTCCCATGCGCAGGATTACTTCATCTTTTTCCAGCTTTCTACTACTTCTTATCATTTGCATATCAATACAAATATGAGATCCACAACCGGTATCCAATACCCAAGTGGAATAAGAAGTAACAGAAGAAAATATCTCAATCATAAATATACCTGAAGTAGAATTATCTGTATGTTTCTTTTCTTTCAGGCTAGCCAGATAAACTTTGCAGTTTCGCTTCCAGTGCCCTTCCTTCCACAAAAGTAACATTTCCCCTTGGCTACTTTGTTTTCTTGATGCCCTTATTTGGTTCAGTCGCCTTGGCCTTTTGGACCTTATTCTTCTTTGGCCACTTCTTACGAGCGCAAGAAGACTCCACGACCATAACCTACCCCTTTTCTTTCTTAATGTTGGGCTTGACATTCGTCAGCATATTCACGAGCTCAGGTAGAGATGTCTCTAGCTTGTTCATATTGAAATTAAGAACAAACTGCGAATAGCTGGGAGGTAATGACTGCAAAACCAAGTCAACACTTAGTTCATGATCCATCACCAAACCCAATCTTGCCAACTTTTCAATTAAATTAATCATTTTCAGTACGTGGGCACCCACTGATGAATCCTCAATCATTTTGCACTAAACAGCTCTTTAGAAGTTTGAAACCTCTCATATCGAGACTGTGCACCAAACAACTCTTGCAAGTGCATCAAAATATCTTGAGCATTCATATGCTCATGCTGTTTCTGAAGATCAGGTGACATTGAGGCCAACATCAAACATGTGGCCATATCTTCAGCATCTTTATACCGATTGTATGCCACATGAGCCTCAGTCGGAGCATCCGCTGGTGGGACCTCCGGTGCGACCTCATCTAGGACAAAAAGAATTTTCTCAGATCGAAGAACAATCCTTACATTCCTTAGCCAATCAGGAAAGTTGAGTCCAGTCAATTTGTTGGATTCTAAAATATTTTTTAGGTTGATGCTTACACTCATGGTTTCTCTGATAACCTACATAAAATTAGAACGAGTCAATTACTATGAATACTAATCACCAACTTAATATGGTAATTCTAGATTTTTAATTAAGTTGGTTTCTCCCACTATATTATCAAGGTTAATAGCCCTCTCTATTAATCTCGAGAAATTGACATTCAATTTCCTTAGTGGGCTAGGATCCTCATTTGAATTACCTTGACCTTGGCTTTGGCACAACAAATCTCGGTAAGCCAAATTTGGTAGATTATTATCAATCACATCTAATGTGACTCCTAAATCATTTAGGGGACATTGCTTTGTCAATTACATCCATATGTGATCACCCTAAAGTTTGCCTCTAGATTAAACTGACCCTGACTTTGGCCAATTATGCCAGCTAATCTAGTTAAGTCAACCCATTGTTCCACAATCAACTCCTCATAGGTACACTCAACCTCGGCTTTGGCACAAAATCTCATGACCTAATGATTTTGTATCATGTGAATAATGGAAGGCTTATGACTTAATATTTGTGGAGGAATTTAGCGCATAAAGGTTCCATCTACATCTACAACATTTGTACTATGCTAAGTTACATATCCTATATGTAGATTTTAGATTAATCTCAATTAACCTTAATTTCATAAGATCCAATCTATGATTGGGACTCATAATTAAATTAGGATTCTGATCACTATCTAATTTAGGAACCCTAATCATGTGACCAAATCAATTGCTACCATCCTGATCAACCTTAATTGATTTAATCAATTAAGAGCTTTCCCTAACAATGGCCAGATCAGCTGATCAATGGGGTCCTATTTAGCATACCCTTCGATCCCATTGAATGGGTTTTCTCAGGTAGCGAACAGAGCAATTAAAAACCATGATCAAACCTTTCTAGACACCAATGTAGTTAAGCCCAATTGATTAGATCAATTATGGGATCATAGGATCAAACAATGACATGGTTAAGTCTAAGTTTCCTAAATCTTTATCATCTATTAAATTTTATGATAACTATAGATATTGATCTAGCTAGGGTGTTATGATAAGAGTTCTTAATTCAAATTTTAAATTTTCTTATCATTGAATTACATGTTATGACATGTCGGTTTCACATCCCATGTAAATCCTAATGTCTCTAATAAACCGTAAAGTTTTCAATGTTCATTATCATAAGAATATGAGATCTTAATAATATCAATCATCATGCTAAAATTAAATCCAAAACATGATTTCTAGGATTTTAGTATAGTATCTATCATGCATAAATAATAATTACTATTTTAACATGATACATATATGATTAATTATTGTTTATTATCATATAATAAACCTTTTCCTCTATATATCAAAGTACTCTATTTGAACATGATAATGAATATGCATAAATCTAAATAATATTGTTTATCACCAAATAATAAATATTTTATTATATTTTAGATTTATTATCAACATATGAAAACTCTTCATGATTTTAAGCATCATATTATCAATCATATTGACTCAAGTATCCTATCAGATTAATGAATCTGTAGCCTAAGGGGGCTCTGATACCACTGATGGGAATTATGTATATAAGATATGAATCAAATTCATATAAATATTATGGAAGGTACAATACAAAATTCCCAGATGCCCAGGATCCCTAGGAACAAATTCATTATATCTCAAATAAAATCTAATTTTATTCATACCTGAGTCCTTTATCGATGTAGATGAGGATGAAGCCGGTTAATCCCTTCCACTAGCCATCCACGTGTTCGGCCTCTTAACGGTGATCCACGCAGAGAAGAAGGGATGAAGACCTCCAAGGTATGAAGATGACACCACGGGAGAGAGAGAGAGGTGCTAGTGCCTCTTGAATCCCCTTACAGAAGATATCTTTGAAGAAAAGTCTAATCTTTTCTTCTCATGCTCTCTTTTCTTGGTAGGAAGGAACTATATTTATAGGTTGAAAATGAGACGTTCCAGGAAGAGACCTCTCTTCAAGGTAAGAAACTCGCATCATTATGGTAAGAAACTTCCATCTTCATGGTAAGAAACTCCTTCCATCTTTATGGTAAGAAACTTCCATCTTCATAGTAAGAAACTCCTCCCATCTTCATGGTAAGATTAATTCAAGTGCCACAATCTCAGCCTATAAAATTAGGAGTTGGTTATCCCATAACTACATGCCCTAATTTGTACGTGTTCATCATCGAACCGTAGAGATTCATCATGCCTCATCCCATGGGCATGATTCCATCTTCACATGGCTAAGATTGGACATCCATACCTGAATAATCAGAGCCATCCATCACATAGATCAAGTCACATATTGGTATCTAATTATTTGTTCATCATATGTATAAATAATTTCTCCTTAACATTCCTTCTATTATAATGGATTATATCCATTATAATTATATCTTCTTTAAATTGGGTCTCATCCAATTATTTAATTGATCATCTTATCTGAATTAAATCTAATTTAATTCTCATTTTAATTCATCCAATATTCTCCTTAATGCGTGTGACCCATTAGGCCCTTTAACATGTTGGCAATAATCATGTCCTAATCATAGACCCTAGGAATGATTGGACAACTCTTTGTCTAATTCAACAACATGATTATAGATCATGAGAGGCCTCTAGCAAAGCATCATGACCACCCAACTGCTAAAGGTTTTGTTGACGTGACCATCAATACCTGTCCATGAACGGTTACCGTATGATCAAATCATTTTGTCACATATTCCAGATCAATCAGTGGTATGGAATGTGTCAACCCTGTAATTGATCTTTGTTTACTTAATTTCAGAAAAAAAATTGACTATATGAATTAGAACTTCAAAACCATTTCGAATTCCAACTCAACCTTGTAACGATTTATCAATCAATTTAATCCATCAAGTGGCCGTGGGATATAACCCTTTCTATCAAGGGAGACAAATCTTGTCTTGATCAAACACCATTTTTATGTGCTTCATGTTATACCCAATCGACATTATATTTGCCATCCGTAGCTAGAGCGATGTTTGGATGTCGTCAAAGTATGACATTCCACACATGAGATGCAATGAAGATCTCAAGTCAAAGGATCACTCACACCACCGTTATTAGAGATCAACCATCGACACTATATAGAATATCCATATGGGATCTTTGTATGGGTCATTCAATGTATCGTTACAATAACAACATCCACACACTTATCCAAGTATCTTCATACTTCAACTTGTGAAATCAGCTGCTCACCCCAAGGGTAAGGATATGCAATGTGTGCTAGTCTCACGGTGTTCGATGGTGTCCAATCCCATCTACACATCGACTAGGGAAGTTTAAGAATCGAACCATAACGTGCAATTTGGATCTCACAATTTGTAATCTCTATTACAAATTCCATATGCATGGTTCACATTCTTTTGGACTTTATCTCACACACATATATATCAAATATATTATAAAAGATATCTGGATAGATAAAGAAACCATTTTATTTGATTTGTATTCATAGAATGTATATAGCATTCAATCCGATTGGATCTAGAGCATACACTAACAATTAGGAGAGAATCTCATTCTCCCTTAAATATGTCACAAAGTCATTTGAAATGTATTCGCCCCCTCGATCTGATCGAAGGGTCTTAATACATTTTCCTGTTTGTTTTTCTACTTCTTTATGATATAGTTTGAACATTTCAAACAACTCAGATTTATGTCTCATAAGATAGACATAACCGAACCTAGAAAGGTCATCTGTAAAAGTAATGAAGTAGTAATATCCACCTTTGGCACAAGTGCTCATTGGTCCACATACATCAGTATGTACTAGGCCCAATAGCTCTTTGGCTCTTTCATCTTTTCTAGTAAAAGATGACTTGGTCATTTTGCTAAGAAGACAGGATTCATAGGTAGTTAATGATTCACTATCATCAACTCGAAGGATGCCCTCCTGAGTTAACCTATTTAATCTATTGTTGATATGACCCAGCCAATGGTGCCAAAGATAAATATCTGTGACATCAGTTATTCTAGGGCGCTTACTTGATTTGTACACTACATTCACATGCTGTGATAATATAAATGCCATTAGATAAATGCCCAGTCATTACAGTGACTCCATTCATAATGATATTCAAAGTAACACCCTTTATTGAAATTTCATAATGACTTTTGGCCAGAAGGCCTATAGAAATTACGTTCAATAGGAACGTTGAGCAAAAATGACAATCATTTAGTACAATGACATTTTTATTGAAAACTATTTCAAGAACTCCTAATATCAGAACTGGAACTAATCTTCCATCGCCGACATTAAGGAATCTTTCATTATCCTCAAATCTTCTAGTGACCTATAGTCACTGTAATAAATTGCAAATGTTAAAAGGACTCCCGGTATCCAATACCCAGGTCTGATTATCATATACAGAAAAATTACAAGGTGTTATCATATAAATACCTTGTCGAGTAACATCTTGCCCCTTTTTCTTCTTTGGCCTGTTTGGATCAAGTGTGGCAATGTAAAGAGGACAGTTCCTCTTTTAGTGCCCTAGCATCTTGCAATGAAAGCATTCAGCTTGACTTTTATCAACTTTCTTCTTCTGCATTTGACCTCTTATAGATGTCCTAGCATGTTGCACATTTTTCATATTCTTTTTCTTTCTTTTTTCAAAGGGTTGACGCCCTACCTTAGATCCTTCAACCACATTAACCAAACTTTTAGAGAGCCGATTGTTCTTCTCAAAGTTCTGTAACAATCCCAGCAAACGTGGTAGTTGACTATAGGCTTTGTCATTCGAAAATGAGTAAGGAAAGGTCGGAAGGATGGAGGCAAGGAATTCAGGATCACATTTTTTCCAACTGCTCATGTAGGGGAAAGCGAGCTTGCTTAGAAGTTTTATCTTCTCGATCATGTACAATACATGATCAGTGACAGGAGATCCATCCCTCATTCGAGCATTAAAAATAGCACAACTAGTCTTGTGCCTTTCAACATCGTCAGGTGTGCCGAAAGATTTATTCAACGCTTGAATGATTTCTTCTGGCTGAGCATTCTTGAACCTGCGATCGAATTCATCATTCATTGCTGCTAGCATGATGCAACATACGTTAGTTCTATCACTGAGCCACTTCTGATAAGTATCTTTCTCAGAACTTTGGATATTTGCATCAAGTATCTTTGGTGCAGGATTATTCAGAATATATAGAATCCTCTCATGCTCAAGGATGATCTTAAGTTTTCTAAACCAGCTATTGAAATTTAAACCATTCAACTTGTCACTATCCAATAGGAACCTTAATGATAAATTAGTGGCCATTTTTCTGCATAAGGAAAAACTAAAGTTTAGTAGTATATAAATTGATTTAGTCTAAAGACTTGGACTTTAGTCTAAAGATTCTCCCACTATTTTATTCAAATTGGCGGCCTTTACACCCCAATTCAAAGAATTATTCTTAATTCTTTAGTGGGCACTAAGATCTACATAGACTACATACAGGCCCAAGTTAAGCTTGGCCAACCCATATGCATCTAAGAGTAGGTTCAAAACCAATTATTTTCCAAAACAATTCTTAGTGTTTAGTTTTGCCCCATGTACCTTTTCAGCAGGCATGGAGTGCCTTCACTGAAAGTTCTGGTTAGGTCCAACCATTAAATGATATAATCAGTGTAACCTATCAATAAACAACTTAGCCCGAGTGAAGCTCGGCCTACCTGATTGTCTATTTAATAGTTACGCTGACTTATCATATAATGAATGATAATTTCGATAGTTGATAAGCACCAAGCATGGAGTGCCTCCAATGATTATCAAGACATCGGACTCATTATCACCAACCTTAATGGGAGGCTATGATCTAGTTATCATATAACTATTTCATTTTAAGGACCTAATAAGTTTAGAGGATTTAATAATCTAAAGATAAATTGACTAATCAAGTTCTCCCACTGAATCTATAAAATCGGTAGAATGAAACAAGATTAAGTTAGGTTAAGTGGCACCTAAATCAGTCAGACTAATTTTCTTATAGGCATGGGTCAACCCGAATCAGGTAAATGATCTGAATCATAAATGTTTTACCATATTGACCAGGTAAGTGAGATCGATAGGAGGGATATGCCATTAACTCATTAAAGACGCATTAATACGAGTAGCTCCCAATTAAAAACCATTCGATCGTTAATCGTAAAGCAACTTGCCAACTCACCTTGACTTCATATGGTTAACCAATTTTGATTTGACCATCTAAGAGATTCATGCTCAACCACGGAGCCTAATCTACCTCTATTTGGTTTAATCAAAGATAAGGACATGATCAACTACAACTATTGTTTGATTTAGAGCATCCTTAACCTAATCTAATTAATTTAGATTTGATCAAATACTCGTATAGTCCATTTGATTTAAACCTTAGGGTCTAACCCTTTATGGACCTGATTTAGCTAACCCATAAAGTTAAATATATTTCATGTCATGCATCACTTGCATTATATAACTACTCATAATTCCTATATTTAGATCATATCTAAAAAGATTATGAATAAATATTTGACATTCAAATAAGGCTCTCAGATTTATGTTTTTATACTAAACATGCAATTATCATGCTTTTATACAACATCAATATGTATTAAATATAAAATATTTTGAGAGTGCGGTAATGTCATAGAATACCTCATTGAATGGGGTAATTTGGATTGTTAATCCATCTATGACCTGATAGCCTGGTGATCCGTTTTGGCTGTTATTATTACAAAATTAATAGGAGCATTAATTTACATGCAATAAATTAGATCAAGATGAAACATACCATTTGAAGGGAGAAATAAACTCTAAGGCATGCATATTTAATAATTTGATAATAATTATCAATGCAGAAACTTAAAGATTACATATTAATCTATCCAACATGCATCAAGATCATATCTTTGCCTTATATATAGGATTGTTTAATTTAAAATATGCATATAAATACAAACATCAAGATCATACCTTGATCTTCAAGATCAGAAGTCATACTACTTATCTTGAAGCCTGCCTTAAGATCTAGGGATCAAATCACTTACCTTAAGAACAGTAGGTAAATCCATATTGCTCTGCAGCCGTTCAATCATCCGACCTCTAGTATCGTCCATGCGAAGCCCCGAATGATTAGATTTCTGGGAGTGCTAGCTCACGAAAAAATAACTTTGCTGATCTTTAATCCTCCCACTTGAATCTTCTTCCAAGATCCACCAATCTTTTGCTAACACTAGAGTCACACAAGGATTTTCTATTCTAACTCTTTAGAAATTCAATCCATAATATTTTGTTGTTGTATTCTGGTGAGGGTTGTCCTCTAATTTATAGTCTCATTTAGCCGGTAGCCTATTGAATTCTAACACTTAGAATTTCACCGATCGGTAAAAACCAAAGAGACGCAGCGTTTGGTTAAATTCCAACGTTCGGTGAAAACCAAAGAGATGTGAATTTGATGCGTGTCGTAGAGCAACGATTTAAACACCTTAATTTCACTATTAGAATAGCGAGAGTAAGGGATCGATTCCACAGGAACTTTAGCGATTATCTTGAAATAAACTTATACATTTAATTAATTAAATAATTAGTAGTGCAAAATAATCAAGATATGGTCTATCTTATAAGAGCACGGTCCGTACCCGTAGATCACGGCCCGTCCCTTTAAAGAATAGATCAGTCTAAAATTATTTCTACTTAAATATAATTTAATAACAATTAATCATGAATAAAAATTTTATTTCATATAAAGTAAAGAGTTATGATATTAAGAAAGCAACAGATTATAATAAATTCCTAAACCAAACTGGGCCCTCTTCTGCACACGCCTCGAAGCAGAGCATCCAAGAACTCCACACCTACGGACGAACAGATGAACGGGGCCTCCCACGGAACTCCTGGAACAGGGGTCTTCAAATAGCTGGAACAGAAGTCTTCAATGCCTGGAACAGAGCTCTTCAAACGGCTGGAACAGAGCACCTGAACAGAGCTTTCTCCTTCCTACGGACTCCAAACCACGACACGAGCAGATAACTCCTCCAATCCATGGATGAACACCGCCCCAAAACTCCCCCTGATTGCTCTCCCTCCTCTGCTATTTATAGAATTTCATATGCGGCCTTGACGCGGAGAGGATGCGGAGAAGCAACTGTTTCCAAAATAGAGATGACACGGTGAAGGAGAAAATCCTGGAGAAATAGCGGATAAGATTTCAATTCCTTCCATATGAAGTTCCTTCTTTTAATTTGATAACCTCCTATCTAATTAATTCCTTAATTTGTGGAACGAAAGATTAGATTTGAAGAGATAAAGAATCGTGCGAAAAACAGGGAGAAACGGCTGAGAACACGATGAAGTCGGCACTTGGTTTGCCGACTTCGCTTTAAAATCTGTGCTAAATTCTTATAAAATTGATTCCGATCTTGTTTTAAGTTCGATTCGAGTGTCATTTACGTCATTAAATTCCTAAAATCGAGCTCTTTAAATTAATAAAGTTTTTCCTAAAATATTATATAAAATATTAAAATATTAAATAATAATAAGTACGTTAAATTATTAATTAATAGGTTTAATGGTAATTATTTATGCGTTTATCACTCCCCCCAACTTGAATCTTACTCGTCCTCAGCAAATAAGAAATTTAGAAATATGTACCAAGCTAGTCCAAGAATTGATAGTTATCTTACAGTTCTTCTTTTTTTTTTTTTAGATCATAAGGGTGGTACTTCATTGGATTATTAAGTTTACCGTTTTAGTGATAAAGTGTAGCCCATAAGAATTTATAGAAGTATTCCTTCACCAACTTTCCACTTTTCTGATTAAGTCTTCTAACTTAATTTGGGTTGGGTGTAATGTCTTTTGTACTTTGGTTCCCTTGTATAAAGTCAGTGTAATGTCCTATCCCCTTGCTTTCTAATTAACCCTTGTAGCGAGCTTTAGGCCAATGGCTTCCAAACCAATTGGTTTTAGGGCATTAGGTGTAAAACACCCCTCGGACTTACTTACTCGAGTCAAAAAGGCTTTAGGTAGGACTGACTCTACTTAGGTTCTTTTACATTCTCACCTTTTTACGCGAACAACATCACTTTCTTAGGTAACGGGGCCCGGTTACTCAGTGAAAAATGCTAAGAACCTAATCTATTAACTTTAAGAGAGATATTTTTTCTTTTTTTTTCTTTTTTTTATTTTAAATAACATTTTCACCCATACCCTTATTAAGTAGATTGTACTATTAAGATCAGTGGTCAGGAGGGTCTAAAATTTATTCTAAAATTTTTTTTTCTGGGCTAAACCCTACCTTTTATTAGGTTTACTTAATAATTTATTCCTCAGTATCTCAAAAATAATCTAACCATTAATTCATTAATAGACTGCTTGATTAACTTCAAATCGAGACAAAATTTGGTACACACATCTGACTATAGTTTTACTCGAGGATTTATTTATTCTTTTTTCTCCCCCCCAACTTAATTTCCATTGTCCCTAATGGAATAAAAAATAATAATAAAAATAATTTCAAGGAAAGATACTACCTGGTAGAGTATTTGAAGGTTGGAAGTTTCATTGTTGCCATCTTCTTTCAATCTGCCTCTGTTGCTCTTCTCTCGTCATGCTAAAAGAACATACTAAAAGAAAAGAAAGTTAAAAATAACTAATAAACTGGGTTGCCTCCCAAGAGCGCTAAGTTTAAAGTCTTCAGCCAGACTGTGCTACTTATTATGATAGTGTTGGGTTCACAAGATCAATTGATTCAACAATTTCTCCATCATTAATTTCTTCTATATATGGTTTCAAACGTTGGCCATTTACTTTGAATGTATTTCCCTGCTTGGGGTCTTTAAGCTCTACAGCTCCATGGGGAAAGACTTGAGTTATTATAAAAGGTCCATTCCATCGTGAACGAAGTTTTTCAGGAAAAAGATGTAATCTTGAATTATAAAGCCATACTTTTTGATTTGGTTCAAAAAAATTTCTACTAATAAATTTGTCATGATATGCTTTGGTTCGTTCTTTATAAATTTTTGAGCTTTCATATGCCTCATTTCGTAGCTCTTCTAACTCATTCAATTGGAGTTTTCTATTGACACCTGCATTTTTCATATCATAATTAAATTGCTTGATAGCCCAAAATGCACGGTGTTCTAATTCTACAGGTAAATGACAGGCTTTTCCAAATACGAGCCTATAAGAAGACATTCCTATGGGAGTTTTAAATGCAGTACGATAAGCCCATAATGCATCATCCAAACGTTCTGACCAATCTTTCCTATCAGGTCTCACCGTTTTCTCAAGGATATTTTTAATTTCTCTATTTGATATTTCAACTTGGCCACTAGTTTGGGGATGATAAGGTGTAGCTACCTTATGAGTAATTCTATATTTGTTCATTAATGCTTCAAAGTGTCTATTCGTGAAATGTGTACCCCCATCACTAATTATAGCCCTTGGGCATCCAAAACGACTAAGGATATTATGTTGAATAAACTTGATTACAACTTTATGGTCATTAGTTTGAGTTGCCATGGCTTCAATCCATTTTGACACATAATCAACTGCCACTAGAATGTATTCAAATCCAAAAGAGGAAGGAAATGGGCCCATAAAATTAATACCCCATACATCAAAAATTTCTACAACCAAGATAGGGTTTAGGGGCATCATGTCTTTTCGAGATATATTTTCTGTTTGTTGACATTGGAGACAATTACGGCCAAATTCATGTGCATCTTTAAAAAGAGTTGGCCAATAAAACCCACTTTGCAGTACCTTTGCTGCAGTTTTCTTTCCACTAAAATGTCCTCCATAGGCAAGAGAATGACAGAAGTTAAGTATACTTTTAAATTCACTCTCTGGGACACATCGCCTAATCACCTGATCTGAACAGTATTTAAATAATTCAGGGTCTTCCCAAAAGTAATATTTGATTTGTGAGAAAATTCTATCTTTTTCTTGTTTTGTCCAGTGGGAAGGTACTTTTCCTGTTGCCAAATAATTCATAATGTGAGCAAACCAGGGAAGACTGCTATGGGAAATTGAGAACAATTACTCATCAGAAAATTTATCTCTGATTATTTCTTTATTGTATTCCACTGAGATCCTAGAGATATGATCTGCTACCATATTTTCAGAACCCTTCTTATCTAAGATTTCTAGATCAAATTCGTGTAGTAGAAGGATCCATCTAATCAGTATGGGTTTTGTATCCTTTTTTGATATAAGATGCCTCAACGCTGCATGATCTAAATAAACTAAAACTTTAGACCCTAACAGATATGATCTAAACTTTTATAGGGCAAACACGACTGCTAGTAATTCTTTTTCAGTGGTAGTATAGTTCATTTATGCATCTGAAAGAGTTTTGCTAGCATAATAAATTACATGAGGTTCTCGATTGAGTTTCTGTCCTAGAACTGCCCCTACAACATAATCAGAAGCATCACACATGATTTCGAAAGGTATGATCCAATCTGGGGGCTTGATAATTGGTGCAGTGGTCAAAGCAGTTCGAAGGATGTTATAGGCTGTTAGACAATCTTCATCAAAATTAAAAGAACTATCCTTGATCAACAATTTACATAATGGTCGAGAAATTTTACTGAAATCTTTGATGAAACGTCTATAAAAATCAGCATGACCAAGAAAAGATCGTACTTGTTTAACTGAGGTTGGGGGTGATAGATTTGAGATCAGTTCAACCTTGGCTTTATCAACCTCAATACCTCTCTCTGAAAAAATGTGTCCAAGCACAATTCCCTCATGAACCATAAAATGGCTCTTCTCCCAACTTAGGACTAAATTCATTTCATACATCGTTTTAGTACCTTAGTTAAGTTCTCGAGGCAGCTATCAAATGATGCACTAAAGACTGAAAAATCATCCATAAATACTTCCAAAAATTGACCAATCATATCAGAAAATATGGCCATCATACATCGTTGAAAAGTGGCTGGTACATTACAAAGACCAAACGGCATGCGTTTAAAGGCAAATGTTCCAAAGGGACAAGTGAAGGTGGTCTTTTCTTGATCTGCAGGAAATACTGGAACTTGATTGTATCCTGAATATCCATCTAAGAAACAAAAGAAACTTTGTCCCGCTAGCTGTTCTAGAATTTGATCAATAAAAGGCAAAGGAAAGTGGTCTTTCCTAGTCACGACATTCAACTTTCGATAATCTATACACACTCTCCAACTAGTTGATGTGCGAGTAGGAATTGATTTGCCCTTTTCATTTTTAATCATGGTAATACCCAATTTTTTAGGTACTACTTGGATTGGACTGACCCATTGGCTATTTGAAATCGGATAAATGATACCAGCATCAAGCCATTTTACTACTTCCTTCTTAACAACATCCCTCATGTTTGGATTTAGCCTTCGTTGCATGTCTCTATGTGGTTTGGCTTCAATTTCACTATGAATGTGGTGCATGCAAACGGAAGGGTCAATTCCCTTAAGATCAGCTATTGTCCATCCAATTGCCTCTTTATGTTCTTTAAGTACATCTACCAATTTATTTTCTTGCTCAGCGGTTAGGGTAGATGCAATGATTACTGGAAGGGTATCATTGGGTCCAAGGAATGAATATTTTAAGTCATCTGGAAGAGGTTTCAATTCTAGTTGGGGTGGTTCTTCTAAGGATGGTATTAAAGGACTTGGTTTAGTTGGAAGTGGTTCGTATTTTATAGTCCAAGGCGGGATGGTGTCGATCTTAGGTGATTCTAATAACATGTTTATCTCTTTGGTATACTCATCAATATCAAAGTCATCTATTCAAAATGTGTAAGACATGTTTGTAAAGGATCTGAATCAATCAAACTTTGGAATTTCTTATCTACTACTTCCTCTATCATGTTTACTTCATTTAAATCATACACAGGTGGTCCTTGGGAAGCATTAAAAATATTTAATCTCATCTTTTGTTTCCAAAAGATACATCCATCACACCTGTTCTACAATTTATGTATGCATTAGCAGTAGCTAGAAAAGGTCTTCCAAGGATGATGGGAATTGGGTTAGGATTACCGTTAGATTCCATATCTAACACAAGGAAGTCGACAGGAAAATAGAATTCATCCACCTTTACTAATACATCTTTCAATATTCCACGAGGTTCTTTGACTGATCTATCTGCCAATTGTAGTGTTACTGTAGTGGGTTTCAACTCTCCAAATCCAAATAATTCATATACTGAACTTGGAAGAAGGTTTACACTCGCACCCAAATCTAATAATGCTTTCTTGATTGTGAAGTTTCCTATGACACATGATATAATCGGGGTACCAGGATCTTTTAGTTTGGGTGGGGTTATTTGCTGAACAACTGAGCTAACTTGCTCAGTCAAATGTATCTTTTTTGGTATTTGTATCTTGGCTTTCCGTTTTTGTGTGCATAGATCCTTTAAAAATTTAGCATAAGCCAGAACTTGCTTGATAGCATCGAGAAGAGGTAAGTTTATTTGGACTTGCTTAAATAACTCAGCATCTCATTCATCTTTATATTCTTCTTATCCGAAGGCAAAGGAGATTCTAAAGCACTAGGGAATGGGGCTTTAGGTATGATTGCTTGATCATTGAATTCCTTTTCTTTTTCATTTCTTCTCTCTTTGGTTTAGCCACTTCTAATTTTTGGGTTGGTTCAGGTGGGTTCAATATTTTTCCACTTCTGAGAGTCATGACTGATTTAGCATGTTCTGGGAATTTGTCAGGACTATTGGAACCTTCAGCCATGAATTGTCCTTTCGGGTTATCGATAGGCTGACTAGGTAACTTACCCTCCTCCCTTCTACTGAATGCTGTGGCTAATTGACCTATCTGAGTTTCTAGTTTTGCAATAGATTGTGTGTGGGAGTGAAGGATTTGGGTATTCATTTCTAGCCCTTTCAATGCTTGTAACACTTTGTCTTCAAAAGTAGGTTGATTATTCGATGGAGGTTGTGGGATGTTTGGATATTGTGAATATGGCATGCTTCTAAAATTAGTTTCTTGATAATTAGGTCTGATCGATGAATTGGTTACAGGTTGAGGTTTCCAAGAAAAATTTGGGTGATTTCGCCAGCCAGGATTGTAAGTATTTAAAAATGGATCATTTCCTGTTCTAGGAGCTAATCGGGTTTGGGCTTGGTGGGCTTGCTCTTGAACAAGTTCAGGAAATTGGTATGCAGCTGGACATTCACCTATAGAATGGGTTGGACTCGAACAAATTATGCAGACCTCATGTAATTGAGTAGATGGGGAAGAGATGTTTCCAACTTGTAGAATCCGATCAAGTTTATGGGATAATTCATCTACCTTAGTATAGATATCTGTAGAATGACCTATTTCATATATTCCACCTCTTTTAGGTTCTACGGGAGGGTCTCGACGAGCAACTGACATGTGATGTAATGAATTCTCACTCAATGTCTCAAAGAGTTGCCAAGCTTCATGTTCATTTTTTAACATAAATGTCCCACCACATGAAGCATCAACCATTTGTCTATGCTTTTCTGATAACCATCATAAAAGCACTGAACCAGTTGCCATTTGGGTATAGCATGATGTGGACATTTTCTAATCAGTTCTTTGAATCTCTCCCATGTCTCATGGAACATTTCTCCATCTGTCTGGGAAAAACTTGTTATGCTTTTCTAATTTGATTCGTTTTTCCTATAGGAAAATATTTCTTAAGAAATTCTCTCTGAAGATGATCCCAAGTTGAAATTATAACAGTGTCTAATGAATTTAACCAATACTTGGCTTTATCTTTTAGGGAAAAAGGGAATAATTAAGCCTAAGTGCATCATCAGAGAAATTTTGAATCTTGACAGTTGAGCAAATTTCTAAGAATTCATCTAAGTGTTTGTAGGGATCCTCATTTGTAAGTCCATAGAAAGATGGTAACATTTGGATTACACTTGACTTAATTTCATATTGGGCAGCCTCTACTGGAGGCACTTGAATGCAGGGAGAGTAGGTATACCTTGAAGGAGTGAAATACTCTTTCAACTGTCTTGGTTGATTATTTTCGTTATTAGGATCCATAATTCTGAGTCTGTTTGCTCTAATAGTTCTTTCTATCTCAGGATCTAAGGGTATAAGGTTGGGTTGCAACGACCGACGACCAAGCATACACCCTACCAATGACTCTAAAGCAAACAGTTTTATTTATTTATTATTATTATTTAAGATTTTTGTGATTAGGTTTCTAATTTCCTAATAAATTATGAGATGTTAATGGAAGAATTTTAAGTTTTGCAGAAATAAATCCACCTAAGTCAATCTAAGCATAAAAATAAAATAATTATTTTGTTTATATATTTTTTTTATTTTTATAATTTTTTTTATTTTGTTTCCTTAAATTAATTATGTTTTATGGAAGGTGTCTTAGGGTTTTCTTTCAGGTTTTTTTTAGGTAAGTTAATTAAAAGGAAAATTTGATTAGGTTAAAATTGGATTTGTGGCAAAAAGGAAAGTAATAATTTTTTTTATGTTAAAAAGAAAATATGCAATTCTAACAATTAAGGAAATAAAATAAAGAGACAATAACTATTCAAAAATTAAGAGAAAATTAATCTAATTTTTTTTTTTATATATTTTTTTAATTTTTATTTTTTTTTAAAAATAACACACTTAAGTCCCCGGCAACGGCGCCAAAAATCTGATGCGTGTCGTAGCGCAACGATTAAACACCTTAATTTCACTATTAGAATAGCGAGAGTAAGGGATCGATTCCACAGGGACTTTAGCGATTATCTTGAAATAAATTTATAAATTTAACTAATTAAATAATTAGTAGTGCAAAATAATCAAGATATGGTCTATCTTATAAGAGCACGGTCCGTACCCGTAGATCACGGCCCGTCCCTTTTAAGAATAGATCAGTCTAAAATTATTTCCACTTAAATATAATTTAATAACAATTAAACATGAATAAAATTTTATTTCATATAAATAAAGAGTTATGACATTAAGAAAGCAACAATTATAATAAATTCCTAAACCAAACCGGGCCTTCTTCTGCATACGCCTCGAAGCAGAGCATCCAAGAACTCCATACCTACGGACAAACAGATGAACGGGGCCTCCACAGAACTCCTGGAATAGGGGTCTTCAAACAGCTGGAACAGAAGTCTTCAATGCCTGGAATAGAGCTCTTCAAATGGCTGGAACAGAGCACCTGAACAGAGCTTTCTCCTTCCTATGGACTCCAAACCACGACACGAGCAGATCTCCTCCAATCCACGGATGAACACCGCCCCAAACTCTTGCTCTCCCTCCTCTGCTATTTATAGAATTCCATATGCGGCCTTGACGCGGAGATGCGGAGAAGCAACTGTTTCCAAAACAGAGAACGCGGTGAAGGAGAAAATCCTGAAGAAATAGCGGATAAATTTCAAATTCCTTCCATATGAATTTAATTCTTTCAATTTGATAACCTTCTATCTAATTTATTCCTTAATTGTGGAGGAAAGATTAGATTTGAAGAGATAAAGAATCGTGCGAAAAATAGGGAAAACGGCTAAGAAGACGATGAAGTCGGCACTTGGTTTGCCGACTTCGCTTTAAAATATGTGCTAAATCTTATAAAATTAATTTCGAGCTCGTTTTAAGTCGATTCGAGTGTCGTTTGCGTCATTAAATTCCTAAAATCGAGCTCTTTAAATTGATAAGTTTTTTCCTAAAATATTATATAAAATATTAAAATATTAAATAATAATAAGTACTTTAAATTATTAATTAATAGGTTTAATGGTAATTATTTATGCGTTTATCAGAATTCTAACACTTAGAATTCCATCGCCTAGTTGATTCAAAGAGGCACATTTATTCTATATAAATTCTAACACTTTAGAATTTCAATGGAACCATTTGGAGAAGATTAATGTTATACATTAAATTCTACATGTGAATTTAATCTCTCAGATTTTAGTTATCTCATCATGTGAGATACTTATGCGAGAGGTTTGGGTTCAAGTTTTAGTTTAAGCTGATCTGAATTTATTGGACTGAACCTACATAGATCATGGTCATAGTCCAAATCAAATTTGACTAGTCCTGAATCTATTTAAATCCAAATCAAGTCTAATTTTAAATCAATATTTGAAATTGATTAGTCCTTCTAATAGACTTAAACCAAATTGAATCTTATTCATTTGTACTTAACCCAATTGAGATAATTCAATCAATCAAATTGATTAATTAAATCATATACGATTCTCAATCGTTGATCAGCAAATAGATCATCTTAGGAAACTTTTATGCGTGTGACTCTCTAGGTTCGAACCTAAGCCGATAGCATAGAAACAACTTTCTAAACTAATCGATGTGCCTATCTAGCAATGGAACCTGACGTCCGGATAGGTCGAAGAGTTGCCGAGCAAACTCCAAGAACCCTAAGAAATAGTTACCGTATAATTCATCCTTTGACCACAAATGCTAAGGATGGCTTAAGAGCCTGTCAACTCTAAACAACAAATCCATAAAGTGATTTCAACTTTAGTGATCATGTGACCTTCACATGAAGTTCCTTGGCCAAGGTCTTGCTAAGTTGAAACACAAGCATTTCTCCTTTCAACGGGATAGGTCAAATTCCATCTTGATCCATAACTGACTACCACAGGTACTTGACTGCACCCAATAACCTTTCATAGCTGGATTAGAAATCCAGGTGGTCTGGCACCTAAGTACAATGAGTTGCTTGCAAGTCACCGGTTGTGATCTTCAAGTCTAAAGGATACTTATACCCATATCTTCTCGGATTAACTCTTGATAGCAGAGTATCCAGAAATGAGTCACGTTCGATAAAATGTACTCCTACACTTTTACATGTATGTCATACCAGTGTCTCTACACTCCTTGGTTAAGAGGACAACCAATAAATATGATATACAACATCCTATAATTGATAGTACTATGACTCTTTCATAGTATGTCATTTGGTCGCGAACTCTTTTGAGGACCTTCAAAGATAAATCCTCCTTTATCATGAAGGAAGATCTTGAGGGCTTCATTACTATTAGGAGTTTTAAGAAAATGTTCTTGTAATGAATAAACTGCCAAATAACTTTTATTAATATATCAATTTATATGTAATTTACATTAGCACAATCATCAAATAATTGACTTTAGAATACAATTCCCAATAAAGATCCCTAGGTATGCTCTCGAGGGCAATCTAAGCCCAAAAAAAACTCTAGCAAAAGCCATTGCTCCTGAAAAATCATCTAAAGAAGGAAGGTCCTTCTCTCATCTGATTGCTAGAGATTTTCATTGACTTGGGCATCGGAGGGTCTTTCTCAGGGATCACCCTCCATGCTTTCTGCATAAAGACTGCCTTGCAGGTCCACCCAGATGGGAAAGTACTACCCGAATTCTGATGTGCACCACCCCCAAGCTGGAGAACAAATTTTAGCAGCATCAGATTAGCACTAGAAGAAGGGCCTCAAGTCTCATTAAAACTTGTAATCAAGAAGATAAGGTTCCTGATAAGAACGATGATTCTTCAATGTCCAACCGTAAGAGAGAAACCACAGATTCTCCTGATAAGGCACCTCTCATAGGCCTGATCCCACAAACAACACAGCACCCTCGCAGCCATCATCGACCAAGGTTCCTTTAGTACCAGCAGCCTCGGTCATCCAGGACCAGTTTGCCATGCTGGTCCAACAAGTGATGTTCCTCTTCCAGCTGGTGCAGGGGCTTCTTGGGGGTCCTCTTCTTGCTGCACCCACTCAGCAGCTTTCTAGTGGAACAATCATCCCGGTCCTATCGGTGGTCTCTCCATCCAATTCACTAGAAGCCACCAGCCTCCCACGACAACTCGGCCATAAAGAAGTTGAACCGCCACCGCAAAGGGGAGGAGATAGGAGCCTGCCTAGATTTTGTTGGGCTCACTCCTTATCTCCAGTATTCTCTCGCCATGACTAAATGATGCAGCCGCGATCCCTTCGTCCCGTCTCTCCTACTGCTCAGGATGATGGGGTGCAACGACAACTACCCCCATAGAACCTATTGGCGGTTGGCGCTGTTAAAATGATTATCAACGCTAGCTCCTATCAGTTACGGCTAAGCGAAGAGGAGAACCGGTTTGAAAGGGTTTGATGCAAGGGGCTCACTTTTTCAAATGAGGACCTTAAAGGGATACAGTGCCCCCAAGATATGAAACTCGGATTACCTCGAGCAATGAAGACCTTCATGGGATACAGTGCCCCCAGGACATGGAACTCGGATCACCTCTGAGCAATGAAAACCTTCAAGGGATACAATACCCCCAGGATATGGAACTCGAATCATCTCCAACCAATGAAGACCTTCAAGGAATATAGTTCTCCGAAGACATGGAACTAGATTAAACCCTGAACATATTACTAGTGAAGTATGCTTGAACCAAGCCATTTTGCTCATTGTAATAAAACTTCACTCTTTGATTCAAATATTTCTTATTGAATAATAATCTTTCTTGAGTTATGGATGAAAGGTAGGTCTTGCCCAATCTTTGAACTACGGGTTCCTTTCTCCGAACCTTGGCAGGGCAAGTAAAAATTTTTTGTACTTTGGTACGGTCGAGCAACTTTTTCCGAATCTTGGCAGGGCCAAGTAAAAAATTTTCTCTGTACCTCGACAGGACCAAGCAACATTCTTTATACCTTAGTAGGGCCAAGTAAAAAAATTCTCTATACCTCGGTAGGACCAAGCAACATTCTTCGTACCTTGGTAGGGCCAAGTAAATTCTTCGTACCTTGGCAGGGCCGAACAACTTTCTTTGTACCTTGGCAGGGCCAAGCAACATTCTCCAAACCTTGGCTAGGCCAAGTAAATTTTTCTTTATACCTTGTCAGAGCCGAATAACTTTCTTCGAACCTTAGCTAGGCCAAGTAAAATTTTCTCTGTACCTTGGCAGGGCTGAGCAATATTCTCCGTACCTTGGCTGGGCCAAGTAAAATGTTCTACATACTTTGACACGGCTGAGCTTTATTCGTACCTCAGTAGGATCAAGCAACTTTCTCCAAACCTTGGCTGGGCTAAGTAAAATTTTCTTCATACCTCGGTAGGGCCGAGCAACGTTCTTCATACCTTGGCTGGGCTAAGTAAAAAATTTCTTCGAACTCCGGCGAGACGAGTCGGAGTTATCCAAAACTTAGCACAGTTAAGCATTTATTCTTTCAAACTTTGACACAGCCGATCGGATTATTTTATAACTCGGCGAGTTCGAGTATTCACTATGACTTGGTTGGCCCGAGAAACCTAACTTCGGCATGCCCGAACCTACATTGTACCTCAGCAAGCCCAAGAGAATCTATTTGCCACGATACCTAATTAGCTAAAGTGACAAACATTCAGCAAAAAGAATGTACAATTGAAAATGAAAACTTCATTCATTTAGAATATCATTTTATAAGATTTTACAAGTGTACGACAACATAAAAAATGTAAGGAAATTTTACATCTTAAAGTCTACTTGCTTTTGCTGTAGCAGCAATGCTTCAACTTTAGAGGAATGCAAAGAGCGTCTTCAAACTTCGTTGGATGACAAACTTCGAAACTTGAGGCAAGGATATGGAAGGAAGCTCAATTCAAATATACTTACGTTGTGCTTCCCATCCTTACCAGGAAGACACTTGATGGATCTTCAAGCATTCCTTCTGGCAGATCAGAGACGACAGCCACCATGCTAAGGAAATCTTATGGAAGTCATACAAGAGGAGGTCCGGTTAGAACGCTTCTTTATTGCGTTCCTAGTATGACCTCTACGACTTCCTCCCTTCATCTTCTTCACACTTGTGTGCTGAAAAAGGGATTTTGGGGCTGCCTTCATCGATGCCTCATTTTTGGCTTCGTGAGATCCAACAGAGTCACTACTTAGTGCCCCTTGGACAGCCTGCTTTTCAGCAACTTCTTCATTCGAACCCTTAAGCCCGAGCTAAATCTTAAAGAGGAAGACCAACTCTTCTGCCTCTGACGATGACATGGGTAAACTCTCCCAAACTCACTCTCAATGGAAGGAAACCCTTCGTTGGGCTACAGGTAGTACTTTCCCTTTCCTCTTTTTTATAGCCATCGAACGGAAAGCAAAAGCCATTAATTGAAAGAAAACTCGGGAAGCAAAGCTCATCGACCTCCATACTTCGACCCTCGATTAGGCCACATGTCGCCCATCCGGTTTTCTTTGAGTGGAAAGCAAAAGAATTTCACCTAGCCTAAGGAGATGGACTCTTTCCGATCCTTAAATTGGCCATGTGTCACCCTCACACTCGCCCTCGTTGGGTATACAAGGAGTCTTTCCTCGCACCATAAAGCTGAGTAAAGGTACCCTTCCTCAATCTCAACCTTCACAATTTAAATGCAAGCAGTTGTCTTTAGTTTCCAAAGAACGAATAAGAGCGAAAGGATGACTACGGAAGGGCACTAGACAAGGAATGGAAACCTCCAATAGGCCAATCAATATAATCAGATGACAAATCTACATTGGGAATAGAGCTCATTGATTGATCAGCCGAAGCCATATGAAGACTCTACTCCCTATGCCTGAACCTATGCTTCGGACTAGAAAGTGGAGGGCATGTGATACGAAAAAAAATTTTACTGCATCAATATACGTGCCTGATGACAAAGATAGAGTTAACAAAGGTCAAGTTATCTCCGATTTGACTGATCAAGCCATGTTTAAACTGACTGGACTATGGTCCAACAGACAGCAAGAGTCAGTCCTAGTGCCGACGCCAGAGTCGGTCTCGACGTCGATACCGAAATCAGTCTCTGAACCTCGATAAGGCCAAGCTATTTCAGTACCTCGGAAGGGTCAAGCTATCTCCGAACCTCGACAGGGCAGAGCTATCTTAGTATCTCGCTAGGATCGATCCTTGTCCCTTCAACGTAAGCGTCATTGCTGCTTCAAACTATGTCGGATATCTCGAAGGATGAATCACCTCGATCGCAAGGATCGTAAAATGAGCTTCCCAAAACAGAAACAGGAGCCAAATATAGCACTTCATCCATGATCAACGGGATTTCAAATTTTTAATAAAGCGCCCGTCAGCTTCATCAACTGCCGATCCCCGTAACCATTGGGATTTTGGCCTTATCGGATGCCAACTCCCTAAAATGGATCCAAAAAATCAGGTAACGACTCACCTCCTCGACAGCGTATAAATACCAAGTCTCAGGATCCCTCAGGTACGCTCTCAAAGGCAATTTAAGCAAAAAAAAAACTCTTGCAAAAGCCATTGCTCCTGAAAAATCATCTAAAGGAGGAAGATCCTTCTGCTGAAGCCTTCTCCTCTCATCTGATTGCTGAACATTTTCACTGACTTGAGCATCGAAGGATCTTTCGTAGGGATCACCTTCCGTGCTTCCTGCGCAAAGACTGCCTTGCAAGTCTACCGAATAGAAGAGCGCTATCCGAATCACGATATGCACCGTTCCAAAGCTGGAGAATGAATTTCAATAGCATCAAAGCTTTATGAAGGTTAATGCTTTTTTTTGAAATAGAAAGTGAACTGATAAATCATAAAAGGTTTGTTACTCCATGCAAAACTTTTTATACTGTGCCAACATAGTTAGGCGATTGAAGCACTACGTAACTTTATATCTCCATCTATACCATTGATTCAACTTAAATCGGCCCATAGCACTAATAATATACTCAATTTAAGTCAACTCATCTAAGCCTTTTCTCAACTACATGAGGTCGGCTACATAAATCTGCTTCATTCTCTCTACTTTATTTAGGACTAAGCCGCTATTCATAGCATTAATAACATAATGATATAAATTATATAGGCAACTCATATGAATATAAATATTAATCTAGAAGTATATATATATTATTTTTAATATATGCTAAGCCAAGTTGAGTAGAGTTGGGTTAAGGTTGACTTTGATCTGTATTGAAAATCAACCCTAACATAATCCAACTTGGGTTGAGTCAGAAATTTGAAGCCCAAACCCAATCTAAATTTACAAAATCTCAGCCGGACCCCCTTAAAAACGGATTGGGTGGATGGATTTAGATGAAATCCAACCCGAGTTGCATTTTAGAATTAACGTACTTATAAACTTCTAGTGTTCTTCAACCGGCAAAAGTTTTAGATATGTTGTTTGGGCCAAGTTCTTCCTTTAATCCATCGGCTTGGGTTATTGATCTAGTTCAAGTTGAAATCGCAAAGCGGAAATCTTCAGGTATTTCTGGGCATCAGATGAGACCATATACTGTGGTACAGTACAAAATATAGCCATTTTCCCATTAGGGCACTGAGGGACGTCGTGACAGACTCATCTTGAATAAAGCCTGTGGTTCTTTTTTGGGCTTAGCAAGTGGTAGGCATGAGGCACCCTTAACGAATTGGAAAGCTTCTCCAATTGCATGAGTCTGGAATTTACTTTTATTAGATGAGAATAATACTTTTAAGATGCACTCAAAATAGAGATTGGCTCTTCAAGTACCAGGAAAAGTTTTGCTGCACCAACCTCAGGTGCAGCAAAATGCGTGCGGCTTCATGGATTAGCCATTCATACTTGCTAATGCTCTGCGATGATCCAATAAATTTTATCGTGCACTGTACATGAGCAGCAATGCGTGCAGCCGATGTATGCTTGCTACATCGAAAGGCGGAGTCTTTTCCTTAAGTACCAAGTCAGCATAATATGGAACTACATCCATATTCAATGTGGAAAACATGTCCTAGACTGGCCCAAATAACTAGCCCAGAGCTGTAACAGACCGAGTTAGAGCACCTCTGTTGCTAGAGGCTGAAAAGTCAAAAGAATAATTTTATACATTGCCTTCGGTACACAAACATATGCACCGAAATGGTTATTGGGTATTTGCGGTCAATGAACGGGTTTGATACGTACTTTTTACACTGAAGGTGATAAAAAAAGATGTTTCCCTTTTTTTTTTTTTTTTTTTTTTTTTTTTTTTTTTTTTTTTTTGGAGGGGTCTTTGGAGACTTCAAGCCAATAGAACCTTAGCGGCACCTCCGACCATCTCCCCAGCACCACCACCCAGCCCCAGCGATTCAAACCTTATCGCCCTTTAGAGGTTCAAATCTAAAATTTGTTAAATAAAAAAATTAATATATATATATTATTTTAATATATGATTAATGTAAAATTAAATATTCCACGGTATACGCTTGGATCCCTCCAGTTTTTTTTCAACATCTAAAGATAACAGGGCCGGCGTTTGGTGACAAGGGAGTCTATAAATAATTTTGCATGACATTTTATAAAGCGAGTACCTACAAATAAAAATAACAACGCGCGGGTCTCAAGATAATTTGGCTATATGGATGGATAAAAAACCGTGGAGTCTCGATCAAATCCCGAGCCCTCGCCTCCGATGTCTTCTTTGTTGGCGCTCCGAGCTCACTCCCCTTTCCCCTTCTTCTCCTTTCCCTTCCCCCGCCGTGTCCTTCCCAAATCCTCCCTATTCTCCGCCCTCTCCTCATCACAAACCCTAAACCTAGATCCTGACCAGCCACTGCACTACGGCCCTTCCCTCCGCCGCGGCCGGAGGCCCTCCCTGGCGGCTCCTCCGTCCTGGGTCTCTGGTGACGGACCATCGATCGACAAAGCGAGCTTCGGTCGCGTGTTCGATGTGGCCGCCCTCCGGGTGCCGGCGGAGGAATGCGCAGCGCTCGAGAGCCGCCTCCGCGGCCACCTCCTCAACTGGCCCCGCGTCCGCAACGTCGCCCGGGTCCCCGGCGACGATATGGAGCCGGAGTTCAAGAGGATTCTGAGGGACACCGAGGGGGATGGCGGAGATCGGCTCCGTTCCCTGGCGCGGCTGGTGGATGGGGGATCCGACGGCGAGGAGGTGGTTGCCCTGAGCCCGGTAATGTACAGGGAGAAGCTTGCGAAGGAGTTCAACTGCCGCGGCTTTGTGAAGTTTAGGAATTTGGCAAAGATCTCGCGGCCAAAGAAGAAGAAGAAGAAGAAGCGGGAAGGGGGGAAAGAGGGGATTGAAGGGAAGGAGAGAGTGGAAAAGATTAGGTTTTTTTTCTTGCAGGTGGTCGAGGTTGGTGGCGGAGATGGAGAAGAGGAGGATGATATGAGGGGCTTGCTAGGAGAAGACTTCCATGCTGGGAGGTGGAGAGGTCCTTCTCGGTTGCTGCTGTTGGATGAGCGGTATGCGAAGAAGGGCATCGCTGAACTCCCAGAGACCGTCAAGGTGGCTGTATTGCTTTTGTGAGTTGTTTTATTTAATTCTAATTGAGGAATTCAATTTTCCGTTATCTCTATATTTGTCATCACAAAAATTCTTCTTTTAGGCGCTAGATTAGTCAATAGAGCACTCACTCAGGTAAAACTAGGACGAAGAAACAGATTTTGAGAGCATGGATATGTCCTCAGGAAACTGAAACCAATCAAAACAGCGGGAAAACAGCGATGAAGGTTTTAAATTTCTGTACAACTTCAATGTGAAGGTTATGAATTCTTGTACATCTTCAAGTCTTAAGTTTAAGTAGAAAAATATATTAGAATGGAGCATGATTTATTTATATATCTTGAGGAAACCAGTGATAGAGAATAGATGCATAAACTACTCTAGGGACCGAAGTCTCAGTATATGCGCTAGAGGTGGAATGCTTAAATCTTCATCTGTAAAGTGAGTTTATTAGTTACTAAAGTCAAGATGATAAATTTTTTTGTTCATTAGTTACTAAAGTCAAGATGATAAATTTTTTTGTTGACCCTTTGTAGTTCATAGTTTTATCTCCTTAAATTATCAAAGTAACATTAGATACTTCAAGAGGATGAGTTATGTGAATTATTTGAATCAACTTTCATGATCTATGTTCCCCTAGATCTTTGGTTGAACCTTAAATTCTTGACAACGCTCAAAGTTGGCTGTTGGTAATGAGTGCTTGGATAAAGGTCCTTAAAAAAATTTTTAGAATTTTTTTTAAAGATTTAAGAAGGATTTGAAGCTTAGGTATTGCTATTAAAGACAGATATTCAATTTTGTAGTTCATGGAGTAAGTGAAGGTGATGGCTTACACATATTACACATATTAATGGGCATGATTCTTGCTTGACAAGCGGCATTAGATATCAGGCAATCTAGTTGTGGATGATCTCTCTCTCTCTCTCTCTCTCTCTCTCTGTGGGCAGGTGGGTGTGCGTGCGGGTGTGGATACATGCATTTTTTTTTTGTTGGCTTTTTTTGTTTGTTTTGTGGGAGGGAGGAGGGTCACATCAGTAGGGATGGTTAGACTGCTACTCCTATCTCTAGATGGTGATATTTTCAGTAGGATATAGTTGAAATGCAGAAGACTTATATAAAATGATATTCTGTTGGATTTTCTAGTGTGCTTTTTTACCTCACTGGAGGTTGTTCTCCAGAAAATTCATTTTTAACTGTTTGAGAAAGATGCCTTGACATATAACTGTAACAAAGTAAGATATTCTTTGCCATGCATTGAAGGACACAAATGGTTCTGGAGGCTGGTGTGCTTGTAGGCCTAGATGTTCTATTGACATGTTGTTCTACAAAAGATATTGAATAATGAAATAATAAGAAAAAGAGAAGAGGCCTTGTAATGTTGCAAGCCCACTTGTTAGCCCAATTAATTCCGTTAGCAGACTGAAACCATGTGGTTCAAAAACTCAAAAAATTAATGGATAGGAAGTGAACTTGAGTTATAAGCACATAACACATTTCTTTTCCATCCAATATGCGACTAAATTTGGGGTATCACAAGATGAAACATTATTTACTGATTGAGTTTGTGTCACATGTGTGCTGCTGAAATATAATAAATGCTTGTTTTGCTTTATACTTTATTTTGGTGGATTTAGGGTTAACATGAACAACAGGGGTTGATATTGTGGAAACACTGATGTGTGCTTTCCTTATGGCCTTGCATATTTTCTTTTTCTTCATATACTGAATATCTTGTTAGAAGGGTAAAGAGGCATCCTATTTTTCTTTAATTTTCATGATTCTACCTTTTTCCTATATTTTGCCAGTTCCAAATATTCTAAAAGTTAAATACGTAGTGATTTTGCATTTGCCTTTTCAGGTTGTGTTACAAGGCAATACTCAGCAAAGTATGCCTTCAATATATGAGCTCGTGCAATGCCAGTTGACATTGTTTTATAACTATTGGCAGATGAATGAGGTATGTGGCATCTTTGTTTATTCTCCAAATTCCCATAATTTATTGTAAATTCCTTTTCCTTTATGCAGTTTAATTGTAAGATTTTTTTTTTTGTAGTTTTTATTTTCTTGTAAATTACTTAGGTTAAGTATTTTCTTGCAGCTTTTGGAGGCCTTGCTTCCTGAGCATATGGTTGTTCCGACAGGTTTTGAAACAGTTGGGCATATTGCACACTTGAATTTGAGAGATGAGCACCTGCCCTACAAGAAACTTATTGCGCAGGTTGTGTTTTAACAATGTAGATATATCTATATAAAGTTTATATTCCTAGCACACTCCTTGTCTCGCAATCATTTCTGTAAATGGATAAGTTGTTTAACTCTTTCAGGTAGTCTTGGATAAGAACAAGCCAAAGATACAAACAGTTGTCAACAAGATTGATGCTATTCAAAACGATTACAGAACAATGCCACTTGAAGTATTGGCTGGCAACCATTCGTTTGTTACTACAGTTGTTGAGAATGGCATGCGTTTTCAAGTTGATTTAGCAACAGTGTATGCTCGCTTTTCCTTGTATGGATGCTAAAATAGATCGCTTCGTTCTAAGAACATAAAAATTGGGGCTGATTGTCTTATACCTCCTCCCCCAGAGCTAACTGGTTGAACATGATCTAGGTCTTGACATTTTACTTTTTGACACATGCAGAGACTTTTTTATTCTCACAGTACAAAGTAAGGGGTTTATTTGTGATCACTTCTATTTTTCCTTTCTTAGTTTTAATGAAGATGAGGCTCTTGATAAGTCAAGCTGTTGGGGCTATGCATACAAATGCGAGATAGTGAAGTGACAATTTAGAAACAAATACAAAGATTGGTGAGTCTTAAATAAAATATGCTGATGATGGTTGGTAGCTATGTTAAAAGGCACTTTGGAACTTTCTTCCTGAGGTGCTTAGATTGGACTGTGAGCAAAAACATGTCGACACAATGCCTGATTTATGAGAACCTCCCTCATTTTAACAACCTTGTATGTGGATCTACCTTTCCTAATTTGTTTCTCCAGCCTTTTCTTTTATCATCTTATTGTTTTTCTTGAAGGATTGATGGAGATCATCCTTTGGATGGTCTAGGTTTGCTACTAAGATTTTTGTTGTCTTTGAACTTCATTTCTTCATTAATTGAGAATCAAAGCCTTGGTCCTCCTTTTGGGTGTTGGGTGGGTCTCTTACTTTCCTAGTGAAATTTTGTGATGCGGACCTCCTCTCTTTTTCTGTGAAAAGAGAAATAACCAAAAGAAAAGAGAAATTAGTCATATAGAGGGGAGGAAGTATCTAAGATTCTTGACTAGGTCTGGGTACTGGCTGTGGTGGGTCCATGAGATGATCAGAAAATGTTGGAGTCTTTTTGTTTCCTTTTTTTCTTGTCTTTTGATTTTTGGGTTGCTGCTGGAGCTGCTCAAAGCTAATATTTGTTGGTGATCTGAAGTTAGTAAGCAGTAGCACTGATTATTTATTATGTATGCCTTCAAAATATTTCCCTCCATTTTTTAAGGAAGACATTGCATTGAACCTCCACAGCGCCCCCCCCCCCCAACCACCACATAAAAAAGGGGAAAAGAAAAAGAGATATTGCAGTGAACTAATCACAGTGTGCTGGGGACAGGACTATGTATTTCATGGGTTGTTGTGATAATGCCAACTTTTTTGACTTATGCTCCTTGATATTTCTTTACCAAGCAATAAGTTAGTTTGTTATGTCTTTGGTTGATGGGGAGCAAGTGGGTTTGACTAAATATAATACTGTTTAGAGGATGTTTATTTGTTAAATAGTTGAGCTTCCTCAATCTTTTCTTATTGGATCATTCCCATGTAGGCACTTAAATCTTCTCTACTCCATTTATGCTTGGGATTTTTTATTTTTTTATTTTTAGTGAGATGTGCTCTCTCTGCAATGATTTGGAACAAAATTTTCAGTTATTTTAGATTTCCTATCTGATGGTGTATTTTCATTTCTGTGTAGTTACTGGAATTCTAGATTGGCAACTGAAAGGCAAAGGCTTGTTAGTGGCTTTACAAGCTCTGATGTGGTTTGTAAGTTTCCCTTCTCTTTTTTAAATTATTGAAATAGTTTGCTGCTTCAACTACCTATTGTTTATTCTACCTATTTTATATAAATATCCTATAGCATGATAGGATGTTTATCCGTCTAACCCTCCCCAAACCCCAGTGGCCGGAGCCCTGTGCATTGGACAGAAAAGGACAAAAAAAAAAAAATCCTATTAGCATTAAAGGCATATATTGAGTCGCATGTATGTTATTAAATGTTTGTCATGGTTTAAGCAAAAACATTAACGTAAAAACAATGGCATTGTCTAGACAAAAGAAGTGTGGCTGGCAAATAATTGATCCATCAAATTCTTATCTAATATAATTCTAGGTTTAAGAGAAGGATTAAAATGATGACTGTGCTCATTGTTGCGGACATGGCATGGCTGTGTGGCAATGTGTGTGTGTCTGTCTGTGCCAGTGGTGCCATGCACTGGCATGGCAGTTCCACATGGCACTTTATCTGGGTAAAACTTATTTCATTTGCTTATGTGCTATGTTTGTTTGCAATTGTCTTTTGGTTTACTGTTTGGGAATGATACAATTAGAATAGTAGAATAATGGAATAATTGCTCACATATGGATATTGCTGCATATGTCAGTATGTTTCCTACATTGACATCTTATTCATGTTGAAGAGTACATACAGGAAAGACATCATACTGCAGAAAGGGATTGACATTATTATAGAAAGAACTGATAAGTAGCCCTTGTCTTGATCCTTCTTGAATCATTTTAACAAAAGATTATGGCTATTTTTTTGCAAGGCATATGTGTATGAACTTGAATTTGGTGATTGTGCATCAAGTGGGTCTAAATATTAAAAGAAAAAGGATCATAGAAAAAGGGGAGTTCTTTATGTTATTCCTTCATTTTTCCTTACCTCCTGATGTAGGAAAGCAAGAGAGAAAAATAGTTTAAAGCTAATTCCAACACAAATCTAATTTAATATCCTGCAGAAAGTCAATCTGCAGAAGATCTCTGTCATGCCTTTAGGATTGTGATTTGATCTCATCATGAGTGTTGTTCATACAAATCTTCATAATTGTGATCTTTTGCCTTTTAAATACCTAACAGATCATCATATCCTGCATCCTTAATCAAAAAATCTTCAATTACAGCATCTTTGTATAATGGAACTTTGACCATATACTCTTTACACAGGGAAGCTTTGATTGTAAGCTCTTCATGAAGTATTTTGCTAGCTTCATTTTTCCAAACCTTAATCTGTAGTTCATCCTTACAGAGATTTTCAACAGCTAAAATCACTGCAATATTTTGCAGTGTAGCAGTTATTGACATCACACCATTATTTATAGTTGTCAGCCTATCATCTGTGTGGCAAAGGATCCCATATTTGACTTGCTCATGAAGATCATCAATTCTGAAACTCAACTCCTCATTTGATAATATGATGAAATGGAAAAGAAACTAATATAAAAAGAGATCAAGAAAAGACTAGACAAATGGACCAGGGCACTTAGCTTTGATGCCAAATCGATGTAGGACAATAAAGGTCTGAAATAGTTTAAAGCTAATTCCAGCAGAGATCTAAATGGTTACATGATATAAATGAAAAGAAAGGTGTCAATGAAATCTAATTAGGTAACTGCATCCATTTTCAATACATATACAAAACTTCTGCATTGTGCAGGTGTATGTATGGCTCTGTGCTGCAGTTGTATGATAAGGCCATAACAAATTTTGATATCTGATGAAGCTTGTTTTATGTGGCATCTAGCTTCATGTCATTAGAGAATAAGAAGTCTTGTCATGCTGGTGATCTGACATCTTTATTTGGATGTGTAAGCTATAATTTTTACACTCTTGCCTAAGTTTCCAAGTAAGGCTGCCAACCAGTTGAATAATATTTATCAGATCATTCAAGTTCTTCTCATGTTTGGCTTTCTATTTCTTTTCATAAATATTCAACATGCCATGCCATAAAATTAATTACTTTAGCCAATTATACCTGCATTTTAAGTTTCAATCTTTTGATGAAGTTCATTTTGACATCATGTTTCCTTTGAAGTGCTTTGCAATAAATGGATGATCCTAGTCTGATATCAATGAACAGGTGATGTCTTCTCTGGTGTTGGTCCCATAGCTATTTCTGCGGCAAAGAAAGTGAAGCACGTATATGCTAATGATTTAAACCCCAGTGCTATAGAATATCTTGAAAGAAACATTGTTCTCAACAGGCTTGAGAGAAAAATTGAGGTATGGACTATCAGGATTATTTGAACAGGTTATAAAATACACGAGTCTTTATAGATCATGATTATTTGGACTATCAGGACAATGTTGTGTGAATTATGGCTTGTTTCCACATATTCAACATTAAGATGTGCCACAACTAAATGAATTTTCTAGCTTCATTATTTCATTAACAATATGTTTTAGTAATGGTCATGCTTATGCAATCTATGATATTTTTATTTGCTTCCTAGTTTTAACAAACTTTGTGTCTACAGTGTCATAGGACCAATATAAAAAGTAGCTCCAGGCAATCTTACTTTATAGCCTACATTTTTATTATGATGATATTGCTTGTCAGATTTATAATATTGCTATTATTTCTGCCATTGCTAGCTAGAACTTCCCTCACAATTTATCATCACTCATATGTTTTCTTTTATAATTTTAACTGTATGATGAATATGGGGCATATGATAACCTTTAATATTTTTTTCACTCTGGAATTGAACAAAGAAAGTCCAGGTTCAACATTTTAACCTTAGCTTCCTTTAATAACAATATGTTAAATAGTTGATCCATGTGCATACGCAGATTTTTGTGTAGTGCTAATTTTGTTTCTTTTCCATGTTTTAATTTGTTTTGCTTCTACTTATGAGTATAATTCAGGCGGAACTTCTCATTCCCCTGATGTTGCAAAGTAGCACTGCATACAGGTTGTTTTAGTTGATCTTTTGCTCATGTCCATTTCCAACTTTGTCAGGTTTTTAACATGGAGGCCAGGAGGTTCATTGGTGCTATATTTGCCAACCAACGGTCTTATTCTATTACACAAGTGGTTATGAATTTACCTAGTGATGCTGCCGAGTTCCTTGGTTTGTTCAATATGAATTTATATCATTCACGAATTTCAATTAGCTTCTACTTCATATTCTCTTAAGTAGTGTTTGAAATAGGGGATAAGAGGGGATATCCCCTAGATATCCCCTCTTATTCCCAAAAGCCATAACTATAAGGGATAGCAAGGAATAAAGTTAACCAAAGGGATAATCCATGGTTAACCATGGGATATCCCCTCAATTTATTCCCTAAAAAATGCAGGAATAGCTAGTTATCCCTCCAAATAAGAGTAAAAAAAGGTTATCCTATGGATTTACCTTTTTGCATTTGATATGATCAATGGATAGCCAAGGGATATCCCTAGGAATAACCAGGGGATAAACTCTATCCCATACACTTATCCATGGATAATATTTTTCCTATCAAATGCTACCTTAGTATTTGTTGACTAAATGAGGTTCCATAATTTCCTCTTCACTTTCCCTCAAGTAGATTGTTGACTAGCTAAGGTATCATTTATCCCCTTGTTTCATCTCCCAGTGAAATTGCTTTGTGGTGTTATAAAATAATGGCTATTAATTGACAAGTCCAAACCCTCTTCTTTCTTGTTTTGCCATGCTGGGTTGCTGAGTGGGAGTTGGGATAAAATATTAGTACTTTGTAGGTTGTTATTATCCATTAAAACAAGCGGTATCAGGCAGAAACAGTAAGATGAACAGCATAATTTGATTGTCATTGTTCACCTAAATATACAGAGAACTTGCTCGATATTGGTTGAAATTTTAACATGGATGTGAGAAATTTATCTGCGATGCACTTTCTTTTTAATCTTGAACATCTTATTGGAAGATTAAAAAACTGTGGAGGTTTTGGTTTTCTGTATCCGTTGAATATATCAATAAGGTCCTGTTAGGTACTGTTCCTGTTTCTTGTTTTTGCTTTTTTTTTAAAAAAAGAAGAAGAAGAAAAGTGAACTAGATGGAAGAACATGTATGATGAAACCCTTCTGTTTCTTCAAATCTTTACTAAATTCTTCAGAGTTTTCAGGAGCAAATATTTTATGTTTTCAGAAAAGTGTGAAAATAAAGGAAGCAGATAGCAGAAGCTTTGTGCAGCTTCTATCTTCAGCATCAATCTTTTTAAGTGATATTTCATTAATTTGTAGGAAAAAACAAATACACAAAAGCAATAACTTTTCTGAACAGAAGAAAATTAACAGAATCTAATCTTGAAGCCAAAATGAATGATGGATGGTTTTATTACTTCTCATAGCTTGCAATTTGTTGACTGTTCTTTTGGTAAGTGTCATGATTTGTTCATGGAATGTACACAGCATCGTGCTCGTGAGTCTAAAATAATATAATCTGGTTGCAGACTCATTCAGAGGCATCTTCAGGCAGAGACCAAGAGAGAATGGCTACGCTTTGCCTAGGATTCATGTCTACGGATTCTCGAAGGCCCAAAATCCTGAGTATGATTTTCATGAGGTTAGGCTCTCTTGTTTGACAAGCAAGAAATGTCGTTTTGAAAAAAATAATTAAATGTGGAAACCTAATATGGGCAAAATGGTTTGCTATTTGCAGCGGATAAACATGGCACTTTGTGAGACGGTCGTTGACATAGAAATGCATAGAGTCCGGCTTGTTGCCCCTGGGAAATGGATGCTCTGTGCATCATTTGCTTTACCACAAATTGTTGCATTTGGAAAGAGAACAGGTCACGCGACATAGATGGTTGTACAATTTTGTCCTTTAATGATATATCTTTGTTTTTTCATGTGAAACGTGCAGATAAATTATGTTCAGTATTTCTCCAACTGAGGTGCATGTGCGAAATAATCACTTATAATGCACGGAATTCCTATGCTTTGCCCAGTCTATTTTGCTTGAATTATTAGCGTTACCCAGAACCAAATTCCTGAAGGCTCGTAAGCTGGCAAAAAAGGCAAGGGGTGGTGGATGAAGAGAATGGCCAGAGAGAGAGAGGCTTCCTCCCCTCCTCCGGCTAAGAAGGTTAAAAAATGAAAAAAAAATATCATGCAAGGATTTTTTTTTGTCGCATGTTGTAAATGATGATGGAATTAAGAGGCAGCACAGCTCAGCACTTCCTTGTATAGAGGCTTTGTGCTGGTGTAAAATAATGTTTGACATCAATGCCATGAATTTAGGATAGATGCGGATATGATATTAGATGGCCACATTGAAGGTCAAGTCAAAGCACTTAAACCAGTTAAATCGAGGGGGTGAAATGTGTACGTGTTAATGTCTTGATCACTAGCTTTTGCACTAAAGGATATTTTCCGAACCTTGCATGTTGGTTGATGCCACTAATTGGATGTTTCCCCTTTCATTGAAACCAGGAAACAAGGGTTCTGTGTCCTTTGCTTCGGTTTTGAGGTATCATCTCCCGTCATATCGTATGATCTTCAACAGAGAATTGGCATAATAAAGACTGCTGTCGCAGGGGGCAGTACGTGGTGTGAATACTTACACGGAACCAACGCTCTTTTTGAGTGAGAGTTTGCACAATATGAGCAAATAAGAAAGAAAACCCCCCCCCCCCAAAAAAAAAAAACAGCAAGGGGACCCACCTGCTCTCTCTCTCTCTCTCTATCTTATTTCTTTTTCTGTAGACCATAATTAATTTCTACTGGCCGCGTATCTCAGTTCGGATGCAACCGATTTCCTTCTCTCCGACCCCGCTTTCCTCATTTTGTCGGGCTCTCACAAAAAGCCTCCCGACCGAGGCCGTTTTGCCATTTTCCTTTCTCTAGTTTTCTTTCGTCTTGCTTTATCTTCCTTTGTTTTTTAACTTCCCCGTTTGAACCTTTTGTCCCAATTATGGAGCTGGTCCCCTCCTTACTCGCTCCAACTTTTCATAGAACTGGAAGGAAACAAAAGTTCTCGTCCTGGTTTCCACCCTACCTTCACCTTCAGGTTGGATTTTTCTCTTTCTTTCTTTTTTTTTTTTTTCTCCTTTCTGCACCATCCAAGAAGGTGCATGCTAGACTTGGATGCCATGATACCGACTTGAAATGACTAAATGCTCTTTCCCTGTAGATGAGCCTCTCGTAGGCAAGTCAACACTAAGCTCAGATCCGACCGGTTCTTAACCCACCAAGGTCGCCGTCCACCTTCAGGCCAGAATGCCATTTTATGAACGAGAATGCAAATTCGTGGGTGGTGGTGGTATGCATGTAGAATTAGAAACGAGCGACTTCTTGTCGGCTTGCTTCTTTTATCATTGTGTGTAAGTGGCAATGGTAGAGAAATTAATTAGACGTTGAAACGGTGCTTGCCTTTTTGCGCCCCTTCGATCCAATTCTTGCTTTGAGCTCGGTCTTCTTTATCATGTTGAACAACTCGTGCTGTGCGTCATTTGTCTTATTTATTTATTTATTTATTTTGACTTTTTGTGCAGCGAGCTGGCCAAGTAAATAGCAGCTTTCATAATGGATGAATCTCATAATAAAGTTCTAACCTCTTATTATTTATTTTTTTTAAAGAATTCATGACCATCGCCAAGGAGAAAGCTGACACAAGAAATATCTTTTTTTCTTTGGATTTAAGTAATTTAAGATTGTGTTTAAAATAAAAATATTAAAAAATATTTTTTTTATCAAAAGCTATATTCTGAAAAAGATTAATCAGAAAGAATAAGAATAACTTATATTTAATCATGAATTATTTTTTAAATTTATTTTATAAAAAATTTAAAAATAATCAGAACTATCTTTTGATGATAAAATTATTATTTTTTAATTATTCTTTAAAAAATATTATTTTAATATTTATTAAAAACTAATTTTTTTAAAAATCAAACACTACCGATAAGTATGATTAAATCGGGGCCGTTCGGAATACTGGAATTCACCAAAAGAGAAGGGCGTTATCGGTGGTGCGCGCGTTGCGCCATGTCATGGGATGGTACATGGTAGGGCAAAGTCCAACGACAACGTCAGTTCGCACCGACCAAAAGACTGGAGGACTGGCAGCCTGCGGTCGATGGCTTTTATTTTCGCCGTGCATTGATTTGTGGGCCCACTCACGGACTCTGATGTACATGCCCCCCCGCCAATCATTCCTCGCAGCGGCACGATCCCCCTCCCCAACCCCTCCGTATCCACCATGTCTGCCCCCATGCGGCTAAGAAAATAATCTCTTCTTTACAGTAATAATAAAATGGCGATGCCATCGATTAAAATATGTATACAACAACTAATGAAAGCATTTATGCGCTTTCGGTGTGCTTTTTAGATTTCGTGCTAATGGCGACCCGTGCTCTATTTTTTATGTGCATCAAGATTAGTGCTTCGAACGATTTTTGTATTGATCTCTGGCGATCGTCGGTGCCGGTCTGATCGCTTCCAGGCGATGATGGCTTCCAACCCGAATGTCACTCCAGTCAACTCGGATGAAGGCAGAAGGAGGCTAGGGAGTGGAATCGGGAGTTGATAACCGGTTTGAGTGGGTGGCTTCGTCACCATCTCCGGCAGAGATCGAGGCCTTGGAACGGCGATTCCCGAAGGTTATCCAGGTTCCGGCAAGGTCTTTGGAGGAGGCGACCTCGGAATGAAGTCAGAGAGTGGTGATTGCTCGATCTCTCTCCCGCTGGATCCCGGCTGATGCTGTCGTGCGGGAGTTCCGCTGTGCTGGGATTGCCGGTGAGGTGGAGGTTGTCAGCTTGGCTCACCGCCATTTCCTCTTCCGGTTCTCTGACCCAGCAGCAAAACTGATTGCCCTTGGTAGGCCATGGATGGCCAATGGTCAGGTGATCGCCGTGGAGGACTGGCGCCCTCAGTTTGTGCCGTCAGAGGGCGCCATGGCAACTGCTCTGCTTTGGATCGGACTGCCATCTCTTCCAATTGAATTATGGTCTGAGGAGATCATTGGATCAATCCTCTCTGTTGCTGGATCCTTCCAATTCATTGACGCTGCGACAAGGGAGAGGAGGGGGGGGGGGGGGGGTTTGCCCATGCCTGCGTCCGGGTGGACCTTACCAGACCTTGCGGCCGGGAGCGAGGGTAGGCGGCTTGCTCTGCCATTTTGGCAGCAATTTGTCTACGAACACCTGGAGGGGATTTGTGTTCGCTGCGGTTCGGTGCATCCGGCGAGCAGCTGCCTCTCTTCTCCAACTGATGCTTCTTCATCTGATAGCCCGGTCTTTGGGCCGTGGATGGCCGCTGTCCGTCGGTGGCACCCCCCTCAGTCCTCGGCTACTCCTCCTTCATCGTCGTCCCATCGTGCTTCGGATGCCCTTCCGGGGGGCTGGCAGACACCGAAGAAGTTTGCTCGGCGAGTCGGAGAACTACGGGGGATGGTGGAGTTGGTTCTGCTGTGATCCCTGGTGACGGAAACAGGGAGGCCAGGTTGGGGGAGATCCAGCGCTCCACAGCGTCCGGGCACTGTGCTCCTGAGGAGGGGACTGTTGCTGTGGCTTTGACCCGGACGGTTGACTTGGCTGAGATGGAGAGTGTCGTGCCGGTTTCTGCTGAAACTCCTCTGTGGCTGAACTTTCTCTGAAGCAGGCCCTTGTGAATCCATTCAACACCTTTGCCCAATCAGGAGAGGATAATTCAGCTGGTAGGCCGAGGGCCCGCAAAGAAGCTAATCCGGGCCCACTGAAGCGGCCCGTCCTATTGAAACTCCGGCCCCTAGGGTTGTTTCAAAAACTGAAAAAAGGAAAGGGAAACTCCCAAGTAAAAGTTTGGTGCAGTCCTCACTAGCTCTCTCAGTGCCTGAGGTGATGAATGGGCCTGTGACTTTCCAAGGTGGTGGGCCTAAGATTAGTCGGATTGCAGAGATTCAGGGTTCAGCGATCCCCATTAAGGGTCCCCAGATGACGCAGGCGGAAGATCGGTCCCATGACTCTGTAGTTGCCTTACTCAGAAAGGCCGTCCAGCCGAAGGTCACTGTAGAGGCCATGGATAGTCAGGATCAGTGTCCATTGGAGGGAGTGATCCCTGCAAGTGGCTTGCCTGATACGGAGATGTCGGGGGTTTTGGTGGGTCCCCCCTTTTGAATGAAGATCCTTATATGGAATGTTAGAGGAGCCCTGAAACCTTCGTTTCGCTCCTCTTTTGGGAGGCTGATGTAGCTCCATAATTGTGATATCTGTATTTTGTTGGAGACCCGCTTGTCTGGCGATAGTCTGGCCTATATTAGAAGACAGTTATCTAGATCTTGGTCTTCTTATGCTATAGAGTCGGAGGGTTTATCTGGTGGCATTATGGTTTTGTGGAAGCCTGCTGATATAAGGGTTGATGCTTTTCATCTATGTGGTCAGCAGGTTGCTCTTGTTATATCTGAAGGATCGCTGGCCCCATGGCTTCTGTCTGGTGTTTATGCTAGTACCGATTTCCGGATCCGTCGCTCTCTTTGGGACGAGATCCTGTCTCTGCTTTCTCAGGGCATTCCTGCCTTGTGTGCTGGTGATTTTAATTGTATTTTGGAGGCTAATGAGAAGAGGGGGGGCAGACAGTTTGTGGAGACTGCTGGTACTTCTGAGTTTCGGACCTTCATAGCTTCGGCCAATCTGCTGGATTTGGGGTTCCAGGAGCCCAATTCACCTGGTGCAATAACCGTCATGGCCTGCTAGAGTGTTGGAACGGCTAGACAGGGTTCTAGCCTCAGCTGATTGGATTCGATCCTTCCCTTCTACTACTGTTACACATCTTCCCAGGATTGCCTCCGATCATTGCCCTCTCCTAATCACCACTGATGTAGCTGCTCAGAGAAGGGGTCAGTTTAGATTTGAGAAATTCTAGACTTCATATTCTGCTGCTTGCTCCTTAATTGCTCAGGTTTGGCGCACTCCTGTTAGAGGGAGTGCTACTTACAGATTATCTCGGCGTCTTGAGCTGGCTAGGCGCCGATTGTCCAGATGGAATCGAGAAGAGGTTGGTGATATTATTCAACAGATTGAATAGACTGAAAACACTATTGTTTCTCTTCAGGACAAGGAAGATCAGTATGGCTGTTTGCAGGATTCTGACCTTACTGCTCTCCGATCTAGCCTTGCTCTCCACCATTCCCTCCTCCGGCAGCAGGAGATGTATTGGAGGCAGAGATCCCGTATTCAGTGGATCAAGGAGGGGGATCAGAACACTAGATTCTTCCATCAGGCTACCTTGAAGCGTCGAGCGGCGAATCGGATTCGGCGGCTTGTTGATGAGGAGGGTAATGTCCAGGAAAACAGTGAGGCTATTGGGGACCAGCTTCTTCAGTTTTTTCGTTCTTGATGGACTGAGACTTTGGGAGATGGGGTCCCTGTGTGCTCTGTTCCCACCCTTTCTAAGGTTACTGAGGCTGAGAATGACTGTCTTACTAGACCTATTTCTTCTGAGGAGATCAGGGAGGCTTTATGGAATCTAGGTTCTGATAAGGCCCTGGGACCTGATGGGTTCCCCCCCTTTTTCTTTCGTCACTATTGGACTATTGTGAGACGGGATGTTCTTCAGGCCATCCAACTTGTTTTTCAGGCCAGATCCATCCCCCCTGATTGGAATCGGACCCTCATTGCCCTGGTTCCGAAGAGGCCCGATGCTTCCAAGCCTCAGCATTTCCCCTATCAGTCTCTGCACCACTCTATACAAGATTTGTGCTCGGCTCCTGGTTTCTCGGCTGCGTGTGGTTATTTCCCGCATTATTTCTCTTGAGCAGGGGGCTTTTCTCAGAGGGCGATGCATTTCTGATAATGTTCTTTTAGCCCAAGAAGTTATGCATGATCTCCATAGGGCTCCTGCTCGTCACTGCTTAATGGCTATTAAGATGGATATGGAAAGAGCTTATGATAGAGTGAGCTGGGAGTTCCTATATAGAGTTCTTCAGGAGTTTGGAGTTGCTGAGCCTGTTATAGCCTGGATTAGGGCCTGCATTCAGGGGCCGTCCTTCTCTATCATCGTTAACGGCAGCCATACGGATTACTTCCAGTCTGCTGTTGGGCTCAGGCAGGTTGTCCGCTCTCACCTTTCCTGTTCATCCTCACTGTTGATGCTCTGTCTAGGGCCCTACATCAAGCTCAACAGGCGTCTGCTATTGTTCCCTACAGTGCGGGAACCCATGGCCCATCGCTATCTCATTTGCTTTTTGCTGATGACTGTATCCTGGTGGGGAGAGCTACTATCAGCAATGCGACAGCTTTTGAGTCAGTGATTCAGTCTTACTGCAGCGCTTCTGATCAGAAAGTTAACCTTGATAAATCTATGATTTGCTTCAGTCCGAAGACCAACCTTCATGTGAGGCAGACCATCAAGTCTATTTTGATCTTTGCTCAGGCTGATCGGCTCTCCTATCTGGGCATTCCTATTACAGGGAGATGGCCACGGTGCTCTGATTTCGACCTCCGCCGGGTCAGCTCGTTTGGATGGATGGCAGGTCACTGAGTTATCTCTCACCCTTATTCACTCCGTGCTTACACATTCTATCCAATGCAGCCATTCCGATGACTTGCTTGAGGCGGATGGAGAGATGGTTTAGAGATTTCCTTTGGGGGTCGATGCAGGATGGCCATGGGATCCACTTGGTGGCTTGGGACATTGTTTTTATGCCGATATCGGAGGGAGGGCTTGGGATTCAATCCCTCTCTGTGAGGAGGGAGGCATTGATTGCTAGGCACGCGACGAGAGTCTTGCTTGATCCTGACTGCTTATGGAGCTCGTTTATGCGTGCTAAATATGGTGATTGGTCCTTTTACACACTTCCTCAGCCTACTCGTGCTTGCTCGTTCTTCTGGAAAGAGGTGTGTCTTCATACCTCGTGTCTCGTGGATGATTGGTGATGGTGCTTCTATTGATGTGCTTAGAGATACGTGGTTGGCTGATATTCCATTGTCTCGCTGGCCTACCTTTGTGAGCACTGACATTGTTTCTGGCACGAGAGTTATTGACTTAACTGCTCAGGACTGCACTGGCTGGCACACCTCCCGTGTAGCCACTTTTTTTGGGGCCGAGTTAGCCTGGCGTATTTTGTCCATCCCTCTTATATCGGGCGGAGTTCCGAACACCAAACTTTGGAGATCCTATACGACTCGTGCTCCGACTAGGGACCTTATACAGGAGTACAGGCCACAGCCTAGGCAAGTTACGGGATGTCTCTTGGATTTGGAAGCTTCCCATTCACCACAGAGTGCAACTATTCATTTGGAAGCTGGCTTGGGACTGCCTTCCAACCTGTTCTCTGCTCTCGATTAGAGGTTTGATGATCCAGCCTATATGCCCGTTATGTGGGATAGAGGAGGAGACAGTTGATCATGCTATCTTCACCTGCGACAGTGTTAGATCAGTCTGGCAGATAGCAGGTTTTCACTCCTGGCTTGATAGAGGTGGCTCTTGTCGCTCTTCTTTTCTGGATGATCCGGCAGGGCGGGCAGAGAGGCACAACTCGGTTGAGATCTTTAGCCGCTTATATTGCTTATCAGGTTTGGATGGCTCGGAACAGGAAAATTTTTTCTGATAAAAGTGACCCCCCCATAAGATCCTTAGGACAGCTCTATCCCTCTCTGATGAATACATGGTCCACCAGTCAGGGCTTGATATTGACAGACCTAGCATCTGGGATTCCCCTGCTGCCTCGGCAGCGCGCCGACATACGGTCTTCATCTCTTGGAACCCCTTCAACTAGGATCTGTAAAAATCAACTTTGATGGCAGTGTCCAAAATCGACTGGCTGGTTCGGGGTTTGTCATCCGAGATTCTGATGGTGTGCTGATTGCGGCAGGGGGATTTGGTTCTCTTGACCTGTCTGTGCCGCTTGCCGAGTTATATGCGGCTTGGGCTGGCATCTCTCATGCTATTCGCACCTGGGTCTTCGTCACCTTATTATTGAGGGGGACTCCACTATTGTCGTGCGTTGGCTCAGGCAGGACTCCGACGACCCCTTATCCTCTAACCCTCTTTATGTGACATCAGGTCTATGTTCCTTCAGGCTTCCAGAGTCCAGGTTCAGCATATTTACCGAGAAGCTAACTCAGCGGCTGATTGGATAGCTTTCGGATGGTCCAGCACTTTGGCTTTTGGTCCTGAAGACCGGATGTTTTTTATCCTATAATCTTATCTCAATATTATACTTTGATATATCAATTTGATTCATGCTAGACTATGTGATTGTTCATTTATACCAAAATATAAATATATATATATATATAGCCAACAAGAATGCCTTCGAACGTTTTCTTTGAATAATTCGATTTCTTTGTAGCTATATCCTTCCCGACGCTTTTTCCCGAAACCATCGCACCTCTTTCGACTTCCTTCCGGTGACCATGGGGACCGCCCTACTGAGCCCAGGATACGATTCCACCTCCGGGGGAACCAAATCCCTCACTACCTTATTACACGCGGCAGCACCTCACTGATGGACACCGTAGACCCAGATGAACCCGCGGCCCTCTCCCTCCCCTTGAAGAGAGGAGGCTACTACCGCTCTCCGCAAAAAGCACCAGCATAATGATAACCAAAAAATCTTGGTATATAGAAATATATATATATATCTTTCCCTTTCCAGTATAACCATCGTATTCGGAGTCTCGATCTTCTTACATCGAACAGATCTTTTCCAGCCGAGAAATTAGCCTTGCTCTCTTCCTATTAGCCTACGGACACGAGTTCTATATATGGCGCCTCGTTTTACTGGTTTTGATCGTATGGTTATGACCGTTCATCAGGTCAAACATGCCAATGATGCTCTGTAGCAGTTGGGAGCAGGAGGCTGGGATTCAGGACTGCTACCGCTTGTCCTGAGGTATGAAAGAACCGCATTAACCATTGTTATGCTGTTAGGTGGCGTTCCAGATAACTCAGAGAATGTATCCATCATTTATATTTACATAATAATTATTGTTAGGTATTGTTTTTTTTTTTTTCCATTCCATTCTGATGATATGGTAAAGGAAGTGTATGTACCGCTCAGGCGGTGGCTTGATGATCAGGGCCTTTTCTATGCCATCAGGATGATGCTAGTATCTGGGTGGGATCAGATTGATCAACTCGCCTTCAGACAGGAACGGCTGTGAAAATCTAGCGCCGTGCACGGACATACCCTGGGGGAACGGAACCGCATGGACCTAGCTACGGATCGGCTTAGCCCTTCTTCTCTTTTTTGTACAAAAAAAAAAAATAAAAGGAAGTGTATGTGTTTTTTTTATGTAATAATCAAGCTGCACGGTAGAATAAAGAAAAAAAATTGTATAGAATAATAAATTTAATTTGTTGATATTAAAATTTGATTTTTCATGTGTCAAATAAATAGAAATGCTTAGCTCATCTGAACAGCATGCTTCTAAGCTATCAGCTTGATTTGTTGCATTTAAAAAAAGAATGATATGAGCCCTCATGTTTCATTTTGAGAAAATTTTTTGACGTTTAAACCAATGGATATAGAAAAGAAAGGCGAGTCTCTATAGATGAAAGCTTTGAGTTATAAGAAATATTAGAGTCGAATTCTTCTTTAAATATGATAGATTAAAAAGAAAGAGAAGAACTTCTTCAAATTAATTAGTCGGATCTCTGCACTTATTTATTTAATGTTGTGGACCAGGATAAAATCTTGTAAGGGTCGATAAAAATTTCAGAAAAAAAAAAGGTAGATCGACTAATTAAAATTAAGAAAGGTTGGTCATCTCATGTTTTGTTATCTATTAGGTGTCAATATGGTCTCTGTTATTTTGTCATTTACCATGTTAGCGGTCTAAATAAGATTAATCTATGTCATACACAATTCAAGACCTCTTTTAGAATAACTAGGCTCCCCTAAAATTATTTTTAAATTTATAGTAGCCTTTAGGAATTAATTTAAATCAAAATATAATATTAAACTTCTTTATTTTTTGGTTGGATTTTATTATATTGGTTCAAAGAACATGTTAGGTAATGCTATAACATGTGCATCAAAAAGTAATTTATTATAAATAAAGTAACATTTGCACCTATCTTTTTTTTTTTAACTTTAACCTTTCCAATTTATATGAAATCTTTTTACAGGATCAAATTGCACCATTCTTTTTGGCAAAAAATACTTATTCACATAAACTATGAAGTAAAAAGAAAGAAACGATTATATCATGTTTAATCAAGATTATATTTATTAAAATTATAACATAATATTTGTATCATCTTAACATCCATGAGATATCCATGTTGGAAATAAGATCCGAACCTTTTGGTGAAGACCATCACCATGAAGCCCAAGAATCATTCATGTTTAATCATCAAGAATCCATAATCGATAAACAGAAGCGTACCTGAATCTATATTACTTGATTGCTCTCCAGAGCCCTGCGGTTGGCCATACAGATCAACACGTACTCCCAGAGAGCCCTTTAGAATTTTCTCTAGGCTATTCTTTCTGATGATGGAATTCAGAGAAGAAGATCGTGCGTGCGATCCAGGGACCATAACCGCTATATATAGATAATTTTATCATTATCTTTTGGTATTTCTATGTTAGCCCATCATAAAAATAGAAATAACCCCTTAGGTCTCTACACATTAAAGGGCCACACCTAATCAGATACATTAAAACCCAAATTACTGAAACCTCAGCTGATCACTTTTAATTGGGCTTAACCTTATTTGACAGTCTGCAACACATAATTATTTCACATATAAGCCCAATGTTGGATTAAAAATCCAACAATCTCCCATTGGGCTATATGTGTAACCTTATAATTATGTTGCAAAAAATAACCAAATGAGCTCAATTTTACTGTCATTACTGAAATGTATCTATAACCAATCCGGTCCATCAACCATACCAACATAGAATCAAAGCGGCCTTTGTTATATCTATCATAACTCGACCCATCCATGGTCATGTATGTTAATACAACCAAATGACATGGATCATAATGTGGATGTGTAGCATAAAAATTATATGTAATGTAATCTTAACATGCCTATTTTCAACTGGTCCTTCTTAAACTTGAGTGAGATCAAAACTTTAACATAATTGTACAGAGTGTACTGAACTGAATGAAATACTTTATTTCTGATCAGAAAATATCTAAACACATAAGTGTGGATAAACCAAACATAAAGCATAATATAGAAGCAATACAAACTCCCACTGAATCTAAGCATTGTCATGCTTTATAACGCCCATGTGAGCAATATGCTCATGAAAGACCTTGGGCGGCACACCCTTTGTAAGGGGATCTGCAACCATAGAGTTTGTCCCTATATGCTCTATAGAAATCTGACCACTCTGTACTCTTTCCTTTACAACCAAGAACTTGATGTCAATATGCTTTGACTTGGTCGAGCTCCTATTGTTGTTGGAATACAATACGACTGACTTATTGTCATAAAATAACTTTAGCGGTCTTTCAATTCCTTCCAATATGCGTAGCCCAATGACAAATTTTTTTAGCCATATCCCATGATTGGATACCTCATAACATGCTATAAATTCTGCTGCTATGGTAGAAGAAGCTATGAGTGTCTGTTTTGCACTTCTCCAAGAATAGCCCCACCACCTAACATATATACATAGCCCAAAGTGGATCTTTACTATCTTGGCATCCCGCAAAGTCGGAGTCAGAATACCCAATGATCTCAAAATGATTTGATCTCCTATATGTGAGCATGTAATCTTTTGTTCTTTTCAGATATCTCATAACCCTTTTGGCTGCTTTCCAATGATCCATACCTGGGTTGCTTAAATATCTGCCTAACACTCCAACAATGTACGCAATATCCGGACGCGTACAAACTTGAGCATACATTAGACTCCCTACAACCGAAGCATAAGGAATCTTCTGCATCTCTTCAACTTCAAGGTTTTCTTTTGGGCACTGATTAATACTGAATTTATCTCCTTTAGCGACAGGGGTATCACCTGGTTTACAATTTTGCATGCCAAATCTCTTAAGTACTTTATCGATATAGCTCCTTTGTGATAATCTAAGGATACCCTGAGAACGATCTCGATGTATCTGGATTCCCAATACAAAGGAGGCATCACCAAGATCTTTCATTTGAAAATTGCTAGATAGAAATCTCTTGGTTTCATGCAACATGCCTATATCATTTGTGGCAAGCAAAATGTCATCCACATACAAAACCAGAAAAATATATTTACTCCCACTGAACTTGTGATACACACAATCATCAACTGCATTCACTTCAAAATTAAATGAGAGAATTACTTGATGAAATTTGTGGTACCATTGACGAGAAGCTTGCTTTAACCCATAAATGGATTTTGTCAATTTGCAAACATTTTCTTTGAGTCTCCTGACACAAAGTTTTCTAGTTGCACCATATAAATTGTCTCATCAATGTCTTCATTGAGAAATGCCGTCTCGACATCCATTTGATGTAGTTCCATATCATACTGTGCAACAAGAGCCATGATTGTCCTAAAAGAGTCCTTCATGAAACTAAAGAGAAGGTCTCTTTAAAATAAATCCCTTCCTTTTGAGTATAGCCTTTAGCCACAAGACGAGCTTTATACCTTTCCACATTACCCTTTGAATCCCGTTTGGTCTTAAAAATCCATTTGCAACCAATGGGTTTCACACCTTCTGATAATGGGACAAGTTTCCAAACTTCATTGTCTTGCATAGACTTATACTCTTCTTTCATTACTTCAATCCACTTTTCTGAATTGGAACCTTGTATGGCTTGAAGGAAGTTGACAGGATCATCTTCCATCATGCCATTATTTTCCTCATGTTCCTGAAGAAACACTATATAATCATCTGGAATAGCATTTGTCCTTTCTCTAGTGGATCGCCGCAAAGGCACTTGTTCTTGATGCACTTGTTCTTAAGGTTGTTGAGTTTGTACCTCTGAGGGTTGAACAATAATTTCTTATTGTTCTGGAATTGCAACTTGATCATTATCAAAAGCAATTATAGGAATAGGAACTAGCTGCTCTTCAACAAGAGTAGTAGGTTCCAATTCCTCCTCAAAGACAAAGTCTCTAACTTTATTTCCCCCCAAACTCAATATCCTCAAAGAACGTTGCAGTTCCGTCTCAAAAATTATCCTTGATTTGGGATCATAAAACTTGAAACCCCTGGATCGCTCAGAATACCCAATAAAATAGCTGCTCACTGTCTTGGAGTCCAATTTCTTTTCATATGGCCTATAAGGCCTTGCCTCAGCTGGACATCCCCAAACATGAAAATGCTTTAGACTAGGATTCAGTCCTATCCAAAGCTCATAAGGTGTTTTGACAACTGCTTTAGTTGGTACTCTGTTCAAAACGTAGGCTGTCTTTAGTGCCTCTGGTAAGGTAGAATGACAAATCATACTCCTTACCATATCCTTAAGAGTCATGTTTCGTCTTTCAGATACACCATTCATGCTAGGTGACCCTGGCATGGTATTATGGGACAATTCCACACTCCTCTAGGTATCTGGCAAATGGTCCTGGACGTTGTTCACCTGATCCATCGTATCTACCGTAATATTCACCACCACGATCAGATCTGACTCCTTTAATCTTTTGTTGAGTTGAAGCTCAACTTCAGCTTTAAATGATTTAAACACGTCCAAGACTTGGGACTTTTCATGAATAAGAAATAGGTATGCATATCTTGATAATCATCTATGAATGATACAAAATACTGTTGACCATTCCAAGAAGTGTAGGAAATGGTCCATAAATATCCGTATGTATCAACTCTAAGACTTCCATAGTTCTATATGCACCCAATTTCTTTGTTTTTGGTTATTTACCCTTAATGCAATCAACACAGACATTAAAGTCTGTAAAATCAAGAGAATCCAAAATTCCATCTGACACAAGTCATTCAACTCTATTTCTAGAGATGTGACCTAATCGCTTATGCCATAATGTTCCTAAATTTTATTGCAAATTTTACGCTTAGTACCTCTTGATTCCATATTCAGGGTTTCATTATAAGAAGCAACAGTATCAAACAAATATAGATTGTCATACACCATAAGAGAACCAGTTCTAATAATATTTGAATATTAAAGAAAGGCTAAACTGACTATTTCCAAATGAACAATAATATCCTAATTTGTCCAAAGCTAAAATAGAAACCAAATTCCATCTAAAGGACGGTACTACAAAAGTGTCTTTCAAATCCAAATAATAACCAGAACTTAATAACAATCTAAAATGCCCAATTGCCTCCACATCTACCGATTGCCATCTCCCGTATAAATGCGTCTTTCAGCATCAGTTGGCCTTCGGTAGCTTAGGCAACCCTCTATTAAACACTGATGTTAGTAGTAGCACCAGAATCTAACCACCAAGTGTTTCTTGGTACTAAAGCTATATTCACTTCAAACAAACCATATTAAGAAATGTACCTTTTTTTCATGCTATGCATGATACTTGGAACATTCCTTCTTAATATGTCCAGGCTTATTACAGAAGAAACAACTGTCTTTATCCTGATTTTGTTTCTTCTTTGCTGGACCCTTAGTAGCCTTATTCTTTATTTTCTTGCCTTTGTCCTTGCCCTTAAGTTATTACCATAAAAGACCAGCACTGAATTGAGGTTAATAGAAATATTAGCAACATTAGCGGTAAAATAAAAGCAATACATAAATAACATGCTCATGTAAATAATTAACACCAAATATCAATAAATTTAAATTAATGGTAAATCTCATCTCAAGATACCCAGTGCAACATTAAATCAAGTCTTTGGACAGTAATATTAACTGCTAGTAGTACTCTTGTTGTAATGATCAAACACTAACAATAATGCATGTCAAATAATAAATCTATCTTTGGATCGACTTATTACTCACATGTAAATCCTTATAATCGTTACGTGTTTACCATCACACATATGTGTAGTTTGGCCAGGCATTAACCTTCCTTTGGGCCGATTAATACCGCATGAAACATACACATACATAATCCAACATACTTCATGAACCATCTACACAAGAGAGGTCACTTTGGTGATATCTTGTTTTAATTAGTTCAATTTCGAACTATAGATAAATTTATTAGCATAAAAATACCATTAATTTGAATTTGATTGAACCTCTTTAAAAAAATGATATGTTATTTTGTGGTTCCAACTCAATCTTTATAACAGAAAAATAATTTATCCTAATAGATAAAGCTTTACTTTAGGAACCAATTAAACCATACGAAGGAGGTTGCTCATGCTCATGGAGTTAATAATAATTTTTAATGAAAGCTGAAATATTGCCAAAGGCATGAATCGGTCCATGCATTAATTATTCATAAATATTATCCCCTTCCATGCATTAATACCATACATAAGATTCAAGCGGAATCTCAACGGAAATCAAACATTATATCCTAACGCCCAAGGAATTCATGTGGTTTTTTTGTTTCCTTAAAAAGGACCGAATCAGCGGAATTCTTAGATTGCATCAGATGCGATTACATGGGAAAGGAGTCCCAACCCCTAGAAAAAATGGAACTCTGAGTCCTAACCTAGAAAAATGGAACTCCACTGTAACGACCAGATTCCAAACGATTTTCTTCAGATTTTCTTTATCCCATGGTTTGAGATATCCAACCACTAGATTTTTCAAAAGATTTTCTAGATTTCCATCTAGATTTCCATCCGATTTTTTTCCAACAAAAGTGGAAATAGTTTAGCACGTCGGTTTTATTTATACGAAACATGGAACTAAATAGAATTTCCAAATTCACGCCATGCCATTAACGTCTTTTATGGAATCTTTCTTTCACATGATCATGTTGGAGGACATCTTCCTCTACGTGTTGACCGAAATCGACGAAAGTCGAATTTCATACTTATCCCATGATTTCCATCGAAAATGTATTCTTTTATTCAAATAAATTAAATATAGATTTAACTTTATCCATAATTAAGCTTTATCCTATCAGATAAAAAAAACTTTATCTCGGATCGTGAGACTGGTTTCATGATGCAGTGAATATCTTTCGCTCTTAATATCAAAATTCATAATTATTTTGATGCACTATGACTTTTATTTAAAAATCTGAATCTACAGATATTAAAAAAATATCATTGGCATCAAAATAAATTTACTGTAAACTAATGGATGTTTGTCTCACGGTTGCTGAATAAAACCAAAGAAGTTATATGCACAATACAAATATCAATGCATATAACCAAAATATTTTCTCAATGATTCAACATGAATAGGGCTCTGATACTAATCGTTGGAAATAAGATCCGAACCTTTTAGTGAAGACCATCACCATGAAGCCCAAGAATCATTCATGTTTAATCATCAAGAATCCATAATCGATAAACGAAAGCGTACCTGAATCCATATTACTTGATTGCTCTCAAGCCCTGCGGTTGGCCTTCCAGATCAACACGTACTCCCAGAGAACCCTTTAGAATTTTCTCTAGGCCATTCTTTCTGATGATGGGATTCAGAGAAAAATCGTGCGTGCGATCCAGGGACCATAACCGCTATATATAGATAATTTCATTATCTTTTGGTATTTCTATTTTAGCTCATCATAAAAATAGAAATAACCCTTAGGTCTCTACACATTAAAGGGCCATACCTAATCAGATACATTAAAACCCAATTACTGAAACCTTAGTTGATCACTTTTAATTGGGCTTAACCTTATTTGACAGTATACAACACCTAATTATTTCACATATAAGCTAATATTAAATTAAAAATCTAATAATCCAAATATTATTATTATAATGCTGATATCTATTAAAAAAAAGTCCACCCATGTCTTTTATTCATAACCACAAAAAGCCAGTATCCGTCCAATCAATCTCCGGTTGAATCTTCTTACTTACAGGGCAAGCAATTACTTATAATAACAATCACTAGAACTTAGAGCAAAAACACTAAATGACAAATGTAGCACGATAAACCATTTAGTTTTGTGGTTGTTTTTATGACAAGGTATTATATTTGCATAGATACAAAGAATCTTTAAAAATGTATTATGTTAATAAAGTAAACAGTAAAATATAGTTTAAAAAATATTCACATTATATAATGGATACAATCGGGAAACAATGGCCGAATTTTGAACGCATGTTACACAGCCATTATATATTATCACAATGAAATGCTCCACAAAAATAATACCAAAATGACTATTTTTAGTTATTTTATTTATCCTATAAAAATATATTTTCATACAAACTAAAATATAATTTATAAATCCATAATCATAATCAAATATAGTTCTTATTTGTGAACAAGGGTATTTTAAGAGGCACCAGCTTGCAATCCATAGCCAGTCAAATTTGAAACCCACGTGGCCATTCAGAGGTGTGCATTCAATTGCATTGTGACGTGTCGCCTAGCTTTTCATATGGAAATGAATCTCTTTCCCTGTCTCCATGCATGCTTATCACTTCCCCTCTTCTCATTTGTAACGGTTAAGAATGGTCATCATAAATCATTATATATAACATGTTAATTTTTAATAATATTTTTTTAAAAATTTTATTTAATATTTTTATATTCGAATGTATTTAATTTTAAACTTGATTTTTTATTCTTAAATTTATACAAATTTAAAAAATATTATTATTATTATTTATAATTTATGAATCATATAAAATAAAAAATATATAAATGATCGAATATAAAAACCGGCGTACGTCCCGTTGGCAGGAGCGCTCCGACACGCCGGACTCTCGCCGCCCTCAGTCCGCGTACGGTCAGCCTTCCCTGCTGCCGGAAACGTGTCAGTGTCCATCGGGGGCCCATCACTTTCCGCCTTCCGGAAATTTTGTCTCTATATCTCCTTTTCTCTCTCTAGTCTCTACAGAGGAGCGACGTCCAACGCCATTTAAGAAATCCGAACCCCAGCTGCCTCTCATTCCCCGCTATCCCATGCATACTCCCCCCACCCCACAATCCTCTCTCTCCTCGTTGTTTTCTCCTCCAATGACGACTCCAGCATTCCTTCTCTGGTCCTCCTCCCAGGAGAACAGAAACGACGGCGCCTCCACCGAGAACAGCCTCCAGCCCCTGCCGGATTCTTCGCCCAAGGACTCCTCCCCGGCGAGGCCGAAGCCGAGGAAGGCCTCCAAGGCGGCGGGCCCCAAACGCCCCCCTCAGCGAGGCCTCGGCGTTGCCCAGCTCGAGCGCCTCCGCCTCCAGGAACGCTGGAAGAAGATAACCGAGGTCGACCACGCCCACGAGATCCAGCCCTTCCCGGGCCAGCTCCCCGTCTACGATTACCCTGCCGCCGTCGCCCCTCTCGCCGGCTACGCCTACAGCGGCGGGTGTTCGCAGGCACCGGGGATGCGCTACGCCCAGCGGCCCTGCCTGCCGGTGAGCCCGGGGCTGGCGGGGTACGGCGGCGGCGCCGTCGCCGTCCGACCGATTCTCTGCGAGCAGTACTCGTTAGATCGTTGCCGGATGGGGATGGGGGGCTGGAGGGTAGGTTCCAGGTCGGGAGTCCTTTTCCGGAGCCCCCTTCAAACCAAAAGATGCAGTGCTTCTCCGATCAATGCGAGTTCTGTGCCCGGGTGAGCTCTCTTCCCTGTTCTCAACTTAGGTTTTCGATCTTTCTCTACCTTTCTTGACGCCTTGCGATGGTGGTATAAACCCTCAGAAGAAGCGTCTGTTCGGCGAGAATCCAGGGCTCAGCGAAAACAATGGCTCGGATTACTTCGAGATGGATCTGGCCGCCGCCATAGCCGTTGATCAAGTGATCGCAAAACACACTTCCAGTCTACTGTTCGATTAATGCATTCCTCCTTTTACTAGTCTTGTTCCTTAAAATTTTCCCCTTCATTGTTGGAATTAGGAATCGCAAAGCTTGCATGGATGCGGGCAGAGAAGGGGGAAATCGATGACGAAAAGCAGCGAGGTGGTCAAGGAATTCGACTTCTTCCCCCAGAGCCGGAGCGCATCCTTGGGACATTCCGTCGAGCTCGGGAATCGGACGGCCGGAGATGCCTCCTCCTCCTGTTCCTCCGGCGCGGCTTCTTTCAGTTTTGTCGACCTCTCTCTTAAGCTCTCCATCTAAAAAAAAACTTTCTTCTTGCTGCAGTTCTGCTGTTACTTAGTCCTCTTCTCTGTTGTTCTTCGTTCTCTGTTATTATATTAATGCTACAGGCTTTTGATTTCCATTTGATCATTAATGATGTTAATGAAATAATTAAATAGGTGTGGCAGAGAAAGGGAAAATTTAGGACGAGAGACGTACGGGAGAAGAAAGAAGTGAATGGAGACATCGGAAGGAACAACTTATTCGTGATTAAGTACGCATGGATTGAATCCAATTCGTGTCCCAGTTAACAGCACGTAACGGTACTAATAACGAACGGCAATAAAACTAGCCGGAGATTACTTGGGGTTCCTCTTTAACTAACTTTCAGGTTCAGTGAACGCGGCAGTACCCTAAAACGACATGGTTGGTATTATTCACACTCGCGGTGTTGTTAAGGGTTCAAAAACTGCCCAACCGGAGGTTGATAAAATGGCACCACCCGTTGTTTGTGTGAAAGAAAATGGCTGGGGGTTTTGGTGAGGAGGGAAAGAGGGCCCAGGTGAGGCTATTAATCTTTCCATAATGCTTCGATCTTCTTTAGAGCGGGTCATTGATACGTGCTGTGCTGTTCTAATGGATGCTGAGCATTCAGAGGAGGTTTCCAAAATCTTTGATGCTTGAATACTTCGATGCAACTGGGAAGCGGGGATGAATGCTGAGCATTCTCCTCTCCGTTTGCTTCTTTTAAAGCGTGAGAGGTACAGCAAAAAGGTTATGAATGTATGAAAAGAGGTGGATGCTGAAAGGTAGGGACCGAGAGAGAGAGAGAGAGAGCGTAGGTGCGTGTGGAATGCATGGGGTTCAGAGAGAGAGAGAGTAGGTGCGTGTGAAATGCGGGGGTACGGAGTGGATCAGAAGCTACATGGAAAGTTGGATGAGAACAGTACAGGGTCGGACTGCAAGTACCTGTGTTTTTTTTTTTTTTTTTGGCCCTTTTACCGGTGACGAGTCGGTCTGTGATTCTGTCTCCAATTTTTTAATGAGTTTGAGACGATGCCTCTTTGTTCTTTCCTTAAATTTAGATCAAATGGTTAGGGTATTACAATCTGACTCCAGCTACGTGTACTAACCACGACCGAAAAGAAGGCGCAAATGATGAACGGCAAATGAGGGTCTCCCTCGAGTTTGCTTTGCACCGGGGAATGCCATACGATGATACGAACTCTCGTCTTTTTTCTTACCCTCATAGAGCTGAATTAAAGAAAAAAAATTAAGAATACATTGATAATACATTGCTTCAAAGTTTTATTTTTTAATATATTCATATTATTCTGAATGCGATCATGTAGTGTATAAGGTATGAGGAAGTGGAAGGGGAGAGTCTTATAACGTGGGGGAACTACCAAACGTTGAAATCTGGAGAATGGCCTCTCCCTACAACACATCTTTATCATCAAGTCAGGAACGTTCGCAGATAATCGCTTGATCATTGAGCATTGAGCAATTCCAATTAATTCGACTTTTTTAAAGTAAATTTAAGGAAGAATAATTCAAGCTTTGGAGATATAACTCAAGCCCTTTAAGCATATGTTACACTTCGCGGTTCATTGTGGAGGTGGACGAAGACACTCCCAGTTAATTCATAGTACCACTGAAATTCATAGTACCACTGAAATGACCATCCCACATAGTGTTATCCCACTTCAATTCAGAGTACCATCCCAGAGCGGAAAGATGTAGATTATGGATTGGAATGGAGTAGGAATCTTGTCTTAGCATGCTATATATTTTAAGATGGGTTTATGTGAGCACTGGTCAATGTTATGTTATGGTTGCTTCTGATGAAAGTGGATCTATTTAAATTAAAACCATCTTTCTAAAACATTATAGGCTCGACAGGCTAGCTCGTGATAGCCAGACCTGGAATTACTTAAATGTTGGTTTTACAAAAACAAAAAGCGTGGACGGTAGGATTCGAACCTACGCGGGCAAAGCCCACATGATTTCTAGTCATGCCCGATAACCACTCCGGCACGTCCACAATAACGAACATGAATTTACAAAAAATATTAACTATCTATTTAAAAATGTACAAAAAAAACTTTTGCCAAAAAAACTACCGTCCCTTTGCATATGCTTATAAACAAATTAACCGGTCCTTCGTATATAAACCAGTCTAATTATTAGCTTGCCAGTGAATCATCCATAATCCTTGTTTTCCAAAGATAACTAGTTCAAAACCTTTCACAAAAAAGCACCCAATGTAAACAAGCTGGCTTAAGTACCATGGAATGGGACCTCATAAAAGTTCGGGCAATTAAATCCTCTGATACCTATTCTAAAACATGAGCGAGAGTGGAAGCCAGGCTATCACCGGTAGTCTCACACTGGCAGAGTTGACATTGATGCTATGGCTGCATGTGTAGCTTATTAGCTTTATGACAAGTATTGTCAAATTTGCATAAATAATTTATATGTCCAATCAAAGATGTTCTGGTAGCTTAGATAAACTGGGTGTCGAACGCATTGTCGATCATATTCCAAATAGCAGCATCTTTCGAAAAAAAAAAAAAAAAGTTCTTCTGTATCATATGCAATACAAGAGCATACACATTGATTAATCATACATGCGATGCATGAAAGAATAAAATTATCACTGCTCCTGTCACACCATGTACAAAAAAAACCTTTTCCTTTTAAAAACATTATGGGCTTATCTTAACAAAAACATCATGGACTTATTAGTAGGTAGAAAAAGTTTAACCGAATCGGGCTCTATGATAGAAATGCGGCACATGACACAAGCATGCATGGCGTCGGACGCAATGCACGAACGCACAAAATCCCTAATAGCTAAAAGGCACGAAAAGTGATGGCAGAAATTCCGGTGGCCATCATCGTGTTCCAATAGGGTCCTGTATGCTAATTAGAATCTCTTCATAGATGCTAATTAGAATCTTCTTGATATATAAAATCCTAAAGAAAAGATTTATAGTACAATTCTTCGATGCAACAAATACGCGCATCAATGATATGAATTGACCATCATCATATGCATTACACAACAAAGCCCATTAAGCCACTATATGCACGCCAAAATGCATGGATTAACCGCTAGCAAGCGGACGATCAATTTGAGCAGCCAATTCATGCATGCTACATCAAAGAAAGGTCAGTGCAGTAAGACTTTTCCAAAGCCCAGGCTGGTAGTAGTCGTTGGGAAAAGCCTGCAACCCATCAGTTTTGTAATCGATAGCACTCATAGTTTTATAATAATAGACTGCTTTCCGGCTGGCATAGTGAGAACAACTGACCATGCTGCATGGTTAGCAGCTAGCTTGCATTTCATCAGTGCTGTTCCACTTTGACCGATGGTAGCAGAGGTTCTGATTGCCTACCAGCCGTATTCCATGAGTGTTCGCCATCGTCGGATGCTCTTTCCATGCAACAGGCCTCTGGGGATCTGGTTGGCATCAATGGAGGTTTTTGGAGAGCAATAAACACCTTACTTCCTTCACCACCGCTGCCTAAGCATATGGTGGTGTCACCCCGGCCGTGCCACACACCATCTTGGACATTGTTCATCTCCAGCGTCCTGGATTCCTGCACGATCCAACCCAATCACGTTTGTTCGGATAAATTTACAGACGCTTCAACACAGCAATATTGATCATTAAGTGTTTTGGAAAGTTGATGATTACCTGGCATAACGTACAGCAGGGGCAGACGAGATGGTTAACACAGTCATCTAAATAACTGTTGCTGCCCTGTACACAAATTTTAAGAACAGCATGAGAATGCATGCATTAATAGTTTATGCATATAAGATGACTGATATACAATGTGTAGGCGAGCATTGGATGCCAATCATATTAGCAGATGAGACAGGAAAGAATTGTATCGTGTCTAATGCATATCATGAGAGACTAATATATATTCAAACGTCTTGCACAATGCCATCAGACTTATTTGACATAACTGAGCACAGGTGTGGCCGCACAGGGGTGAAGAAACAGATAATTTATAAAGGCAGCATTTAAAAGGTGGGTGCAGATATGAGGTTCCAGGGAAATTTCGAAGCAGATGTGTCACTCTAGGTAGAAGATTCCAGCTATACTAGTTCATACTAGAACATTACCTACTTCCATAACCATTTGACAATGATCAACTAGGAGGACATTTACATTCACAACATATTCAATCGAGAAAGGAGCATGACCACAAAACATCCACAGTGGTAAACATGCCACACATGCTGTTCAAGAAAAGTGAACTTAAATAATGAGGAAAAGTTGGAGACTGAAAACATAAAACTCCTTGACACTATTAACTAACAAGTCAACAAGGACATTTATTAACTGTGATAACATCAGGGAGATGCTTACCCTTATGTTAAACTGCCTTCTCATCCTTGTCCGAAAATAACTGAGATACACTCCAAAAGAGATGGCAGAAGCAACTCCGATAAATAGAAAACCATGCCGCTTGGTTGTACCAAAAGCAATGAGGTTGAACAGTACAAGAAGTGCTAGAACAAAATAGACAATTCCCTGGAGAAAAATAGAAATGCTTGTGTCAACAGAAAGATAAACATCAGGGTCGTGTTTTAGTTTATCATCAAGCAAAATGCAGTAATAAGCTGAATTTAATAGTTGCTAGATCTTGACATGTGCCTTGCGTGTGTGACAAGAATAGATACCTTTTACAGAGGAGAAAGAGGATGGTTGAGAATTGAGATATCTTTTCTCAACAGTCTTAGAAAGGTCAGCGTTCCAAGAGATCAATTATTTTATTTTATTTTTTATAATTCCAAAGATGTTGAGATTCTAGGTTTACCATAAACAAAAGGTGTTCCATTTGAGAGTCCATTCATAGAAAGATTTTTCCTGAGAGAATGACCTTCTGTAAAAAAAAGAAATGTCACATTTTAATGATAAAAATTATAGGAGTTGGAGTTGTGTGCGTAATGAGGAGAGAAGATTGACACACTCTCTCTTCTCTATCTACGCACACTGTCTCTAGACACAAGTCCCATTCTTAAAAAAACAGAGTCCAGCTTCACCCTTGACCACTGGAACTTTCATTATATATGATAGACAATAGCTTTCATTTTTTGGTTAGGTAAGTTTTCTTAATAAATTCATGAAAATAGTTTGATATCAATTTATTAGAAACGTTAAATTATTCACTCATGGATTGCCCTAAGAGAATTTGTATACATTTTTTTCCCCTTAAAGACAAGGGGTCAGATGTGGTTCTATGAACAAAAAGGGTGTATGGTCAGCCATTTGAAGGTAACACCAACACGACAAAGTTAAGAGAAGAAGAGGTTCTCACAAGCTTAAACCTTCTCATCGAGGGCAATGTATAGCAAGAACCAGCAATGGCTCAATGCTCATATGAAGGATTAAAATTCCTGATGTGTAAAGGGCATACAATGTGAACCTTTACAGACCACTAACAGAGAAGGGATTTCTAAAGATTAGACTACCAAACAGATTTTAAGCCAACTAGGTCCAAGCCAGTGTAGCATAAAATATTAGATATTTCCAGGGTAAAGTGGCGTTACCTATCTCTAGTCTTCTTGAAACTGCAGAGATTACAGAAAGCAATACTCAGAACTCTATATCTACATTGTTAGCAATAGGCTAGATCCTTTAATCGTTAATTCAAATTATAATCACGTCTACTTTGTTATGATCAAAAAGCATGCGTGATTAACTCCTAACAGATGAATAATCTCATGCCTCCATCGCAAAATGCGTAAAAATCATCGGTCAAAATCACACACAAAAAATCATTAAAAATATAGCTGAGGGCAGGAAGCAGTGGACTTCATCAAACTTGAGTCTCACCTGAAGAAAACAAGGCCCAAGGTTGGCTCTGCGCATATTTTTCCCAAATCTATAGCACGGGCAACTGCAAAAGCCAAAATTCTACCATCAAATAATCCACCTCCATTCAACAACAAAATTCCGCATAAAATATGTATTTTCGAATCTGTATGCCGCCCATCGGAGTGTCACATGTAACAACAACAGAAGAAAATCACAAAGGAGAAAAGATCCAGGAAAAACAGGTGATAATTAAGGGGAAAATTATTTAGGATAAAACATGATTATTTCAAATAAAAACAAAGTAAAATCACAAATACAAGGGTTTGAAAAGGAAAAAAGGAAACAGCTTTCTAAATATCCTAGTCTCAAATCCACAAATTTTAAAGCCCTCAACTCATGTTACCCAAAATGAGATGTTCAGTACTGTAAGAACCAAGAAAAACAGACAAAGAAAGATGGTAATTGCCAGAAGCGGGACTCACCACGCCGACTCGATAGCGATCCGTTGATCCTCGAAACAATCAAGGACATGTCCCTCCCACATCCGCTGCACCCCACCAGACTCCCCTCCCTCTGCTCCCTCCTCCTCTGCCAACTCCTTCGTCTTCTCCACCGAGAACCCCTGCGTCTGCAACGCCACGGTGGCGCAGAGCATGTCGAAATCCAGCACTGCTACCCCTTCCACCACCTTCTCCTTTCCCTCAGCCGCACCATTCTCCTCCGCCTCCGCCATGACCCACCAGCCCTTCGAATCAAAAAAACTGGGGGCTAGGGTTAGGCTTCGCCTCTCCCTCTCGTTCCCTTTCTCCTTGGAATCCCTCGCTGCCTTCCTCCTCCCCGACCCGCATTCCTCCAAAGAAACCCTAATCCGCCATCGCTTTTCCTCCTCAATAACTCTAATTCCAACTTCCAACCTGCTTCCCTTCGAACCCTTAAAAGCCCTCGCGAGATTTATTAACTTAATTATAACTATTAGTTTAGGAAAGGGTGTTTGAGATAAGAAAGAGATTCCTCCGAGCGAGAGGCGAGGAGGGAGAGAAGGTGCTTGGCCGGCGCACTAATTGCACGTGGCTGGCTCCCACTGTCGCAACTACTTTTTGACCGTTGGTCTTATTCGGTCGGATGGAGTCCTGCCACGTGTCTCTCGGTAAATATTTATAATTGGCTCGGCGGCCCGCGGCGCTAGCCGTCGACGCGGCTCTTGAAGGCGTCCGTATAAACATCCACATCCGGGGTTATGATGGTACCGTCCGTTTTTGCGTCACGCGAGTGCGTCGTAGTCGAGCGGACGAGATAATTTCATACAGCAGATCGCACACTAGCGTGAGATTTCTACAGGCATGTTCTTCTTTGCGATAATACGATGACAGCTTCATGAAATTAATTTGGTTCTTTTGCTGGTTTCAACGGCTATAGTTAATGGATTACGTACGTCATCAAAGATGGTATTCTCCATCCCCATCGGGGATAGGGACGAGATTGTAAATTTCACGGGATATCACTCACTAGGTGGGTAGCGGGGAGGAGGACATGGCGTGCCGCTGGTGATAAGGATTAGGGATCGCTTTGTCAGCATACGCAGACGATCTCTATCCGTAGCGCGCTGTTCACAATATCCCAACACGCAACCATCGAATTCCCGCCTCCCGTGGTGGTGGGATAAGGCGACCCGACCCCATGGACCACAACCGGTCGGAATGCTGCAGGCCATTGCATATTTGCCTCAAATACCTCGCTTTATAAATAATATATATAATTATATATTTTATTAAATTTATTAAAAAAGCAACGGCTACGTATTTCTTGTTCGATAGAATGATTCCGAGTAGGTTACGTGTTAAGAGGAGCACCTACGAAGGAAAATTACTTCTAAATTGCATTCATATTTACCTATCATATTTATTAAACCTTATTACTAATCTATGTGGCTAACAGATCTCATTATAATGAAGTGCTTTCCACCCAACGCGCTGGTAATCATGGAAATGCATGAAAAGCACATGTGATCAATGTAAGTATGAATTCTTTTCCATTTCATTAGAGGATAAAATTTAAGTTTAGTACATTGGATATCATTATGTGGTTCTTCGCTTAACAAGTCATGCATGCATTATCATTTTTTATAAAAAAAAATGATACATACTTATCATTATCTTTTAACAAAATTTAAAAGATGTATGCTATTTTTCAAGTGTGCTGATTTTAGTACCTTGTATATACGTTACTTGTTAAGCAGAAAATCATATAATAAACATGTAAAAATATACATCTAAGTGTGTAGTATTTTTTAAAAAATATTTTTTTAAAAAAAGTTTTTTAAGAGTTATTTTTTAAAAAATTATTAAAAATAAATTTTATCATATTTGATCAGTTAAAAATATGTATAAAAAATATCTTTAAAAATATTTTTTTATTTAGCTCGCTGAAACTTATAAAAAAATGTTAATTTAACTATAATGCTTTTAAAATAAAAAATTTATAATTATTTTTATTTTTTATAAAAAAATTGAATGAATCATTAGAGATTCGTTTTTTTGTACTATTTTGTTGATTTATTTTCACTACTTATATATAATCACATAAAAAATATAAAATAAATAATTCATTTTTAAATAAAATAGAAATTGAATTGAGAGGAAAAATGAAATGAAAATAAAATAGATAATTTATTTATTAATAAAAAATATGGAAACATAATTTATTATTTTTTGATTAAAAATATATGTGGATCCTTCACATGATTTTCGTTTTCCTTCTCAGCCAAACGCAGCGGTATTGTTTTCATTGGCGTAGAGCGGTAGAGGTGCGTCGATCCATCTGTCACGCCATGTGCGGGTGAAGTATGAAACCAAAGGCGGCGTGAATGCTGTAAAGCCCCAGAGGAAGAAACGTCATCCTACATCAGCATGGTAGTTGAGCTAATCGTCTTGCGAACACGTCTCTTATCCGGTTGGCCTCCAATCCGCCGCTGAAGGGACGTTGTTGTTATTATTATGGTTATGCCATCAATCTAGATTCTAGGGTAGGCGCCTTTGAATTTGTTAACCAACTTTAGGCCACTTGACGGCAAATCACCAACTTGCAACAACATGGACGCTAGCCCGGCAATGGTACCATGTTGTTTTTGTGGTTCACGAGAAAGCAATCACCTATTCATTAGCCGCAAATGCCGTTCAACCAACCAACCCCAACCCTCGAGGTACATCTGAGTCCCTAGATGCTTTGCTAATTTTTATGGACATCAAAGCAACCAAATTATCTCACGACATGGATTGAGTGGTGACAGCACTCAGTAAAACATGCACCTACTTAGTTAGGGTACAACTTTGGTCGGGTTCGAATTCTTACGACATGAATTGAGTGATGGCAGCACTAAGTAAAAACATACACTTAGTTAGGGTGTAACTTGGATTTAGTCAATTCGAATTTGGTCCGTCGAATCTGATTTACAATATCGTTTAAACTCATATTTATCCAATCCGAATTCAAAAGATCCGAGTTTAATCCGTCCCAATTTACAATTGATCCGGATTCAGATTAACCGCAATCTAAACCCGAGTAGCTTATCGATACCAAATTTTTAAGAACGTTGAGGCGCCATTTGGATCGAACGAGATAGCTAACTTGAGGGCAAGAAGGGCAAAGCAGTCGGTGAGAAAAAAAAATCACAAACATAAAGGCGAACCATCCTCGTTTCACTTTCGCCTCCTTTTCTTCTTTGTTTACGGCACCTTCTCTTCTTTTTTGTTTCAGATAAGATTTTTTTTAATACAATATTAAAGCCTCGAGTCCAGCTTATGCGATCGGCAAGGGATTTTATTTTTCCATATCTGGGATCCATAATTCGATGTTTATTTACTTTGAAAAAAGTATTTTATTTTTTTCCCATTAATCCGAATTCCAATCAGAAACTCAACCCGAACCCGATTTTTAAAAATAGGTTAGGGTTGAGGTTTTAGAAATACGGTTATGGTTACGGTTAGAGTTGACATTTTATAAATAGGGTTCGGATTAGGGTTAGGATTAGGATTAGGGTTGAGGGAAACCTGAGTTTCATGAGCCTGAGTTGCACCCTATATTTAGTCACATGAATAAAATATATTCTTAATTTAATTTTTCATCCAAAATTAATTTTAATCCTTAAATTTTAATAATTATAATTTAGTTATTTATATTTCATAAATAATGCATTCGATCAATCAAAATTTCTAACATACTATTAATCCTTCATATTTTTAATATATTTATTTTTGGAATTATGCCGTATAGGCCAATTAAATTTGTTCAACCATTTCTAATGACAAACTAGTTAATTTGTAAATTTTAATTACTTTATATAATGAAATGTTATTGTACAATATTTTTAAAATATAAAAGATTAAATTATAAAAACTAATTATTTAAGAATTAAAATAAATTTTATATAAAATATTAAGAATCAAAATGCATTTTTGCCAACAAAAAAGTATATATTTTTAAATTAAAATAAAAATAAAAAAAAAAGGAGAAGAAAAAGTTACATCCTTAAAGCAGCAGTAATGATAGCCTCTCAAGTTCATAAAGCGAGCAAAGAGAGATGGAGGATCCTGATCAAGACCATCTCCATGATTTATACTACTTTTTTTTTGTACAGATGGGTGATCACACCAATCTAGGGTGAATTAAACCAATATATCATAGTACAATTTGAGAGAGAACCATAGGGCACGGGTCACCCTGTGACCATAACCACGGTCCAGAGTGATTGGCCACCTGACCAGCTATCCAATCGGCTGCTGAGTTAGCTTCCCGATAGATATATCGGATCCGGGTGGTATCTGCCTATCAAAGCATAGACCGAATGTCGCGGAGCAGAGGTATGAAAGAGATCTGGTCAGCAGAGACCTGATAGAGCCAACTGATAACAGTAGTGGAGTCCCCCTCAATGAAAATCCTGCAGCTCCCCAATCTGCGAACGACAAAAGATGTACTGGCCCAAGCCGCATACAGCTTGACTAAAGGCACCGACAGGTCGAGGAGGCCAAAACCACCGGCAACTATCATCAACCCATCCGACCCACGGATCACAAATCCCGAACTAGCAGTTCTACCATGGACACTTCCATCAAAGTTGATTTTGACAAACCCTAAGGGTGGGGGCTCCCAAGAGATAAGGACCGTCTACCGGTGCGCTGCCAAGCAGCAAGGGAACCCCAGCTTCCAGGGTCATCAGAACCAACATGAGTATGATAAAGGGTGTACTCCGCAGAAAGGGACAAAGCAGTTTGAACAAGCCTATGAGGGGGATCATCCTTATCAGAGAAAATAATCTGGTCCCGAGATAGCCAGACCTGGTAAGCAATGTAAGCCATCGTGGTACCCACCTTCCAGATACCCCTCCAAATGTCAAGCATGATCAATCGCAGAAAAGAGTTGCAGTTAGGGTCACTCCCATCACCCCATAGACAGAACCCCAAGATCTGCTAGATCAGTCTCGCTCTACTGCATAAGAAAATAGCATGATCAATGGTCTCATCCTCTAACCCATAAAGAGGACATGTGGCCTGGATCGACATACCCCTCCTAGAAAGTAAGGAACATGTAGGAAGGCAGTCCCAAGCCAACTTCCAGATAAAGAGACAAACTCTGGGATGAATGGGAGCTTCCATATCCAAGAACCATCCAAAGTAAGCCTGGGCTGAGGTCTGTAAGCCTTCACAAGATCTCTGATAGGAGCACGAGTCGAATAGGATCTCCTCCATAAAATGGTATCAGAAATATGACCCGAAAGAAGAGTAATAGAAAGAATACGCTGACAGAGCTCGTCACCAAACATAGAAGATACCAAAGAAAGATGCCAACCATGACGATCTTGAGCAATTAAATCAGTAACTCTTATACCACTGGGGATATCAGAGTTCACAAAAGTAGGCCAGCAGATAAGGGGAAGATCAGAGATCCATGTATCACCGACAACATCAACAGAGGCGCCATCACCAATCATCCACGATATGTTAGACAGAATGGCCGGGCCATAATGGCATACCTCTTTTCAGAAAAAAAAAGTATCCCCGAGTCGACTGAGGATAAGTAAAAGGGGTCCAGTCTCCATATTTGGCATACATAAATGAACTCCACAAGCAGTGCAGATCAAGTAGGAAGTGCGAAGCATGTCTAGCAGTCAAAGCCTCTCTCCTGACAATGAGGGAGTGGATCCCAAGTCCCCCTTCAGAAATCGGCATACAGACCATATCCCCGCCATAAGGTGGATACCATGACCGTCCTGCATAGAGCCCCAGAGGAAATCCCGGAAGTATCTCTCCAACCTCCTCAGACAAGATACCGAAACATCAGCATTAGATAAAATGTAGATCGGGAGAGAAGTAAGCACAGAGCGGATAAGGGTGAGCTTGGCCATCATAGATAACCCAGTGACCTGCCATCCATCCAATCGGTCATGGACACGGCGCTCAAGGTCACTGAAATCAACACTACATGGCCGTCCCAGTGATGGTAATCCCTAGATAGGACAGACGGTTGGCCTACTCAAAGATATCCAAGATTCGTATAACAAATCTCCTGACAACAATGTCAATCTTCGGACTGAAGCAAATCAAGGATTTACTGAGGTTGACTTTCTGCCCAGAAGCCCGACAATAAGATTGAATAACAGTGGCAAAGACAGAAGCATTAAAGGTAGTGGCCATGCCTAAGAGAATACAATCATCCGCAAATAGAAGATGGGAGAGCAAGGGCCCATTAGGCCCCCCACTATAAGGAACAAAGGAGGGATCATGCTGAGCTAGAAAAAGAGCCTGAGATAACGCATCAGCAGATAAGATAAATAGGAACGGGGATAAAGGACATCCCTACCCAGACCAACAGCTGAATGAAAAAACTCCGTCAGGCCACCATTTACAATAATAGAGAAGGATGGCCAATAAACACAGGCCCTAATCCAAGCAATAAAGAGATCAGCAAATCCAAACTCCTGAAGAGTGCGATAGAGAAAATCCTAGCTTAGTCTATCATAAGCTCTCTCCATATCCGTCTTCACAGCCATAAGACACTGACGAGTAGAGGCACGATGAAGGTCATGCATGAATTCTTAAGCTAGCTAAACATTATCAAAGATACAACGACATCTGAAAAAAGCCCCTTGCTCAGGAGAGATAAGGCGAGGAATTACCAGCCTCAGCCGAGATACCAAAAGGCGAGCGCGGACCTTGTATAAAGTAGTGCATAAACTGATTGGCTGATAGTGCTGGGGAGTAGAAGCGTCTGGACGTTTGGGCACCAAGGTAACCAGCATCCGGTTCCAGTCAGGAGGAATAGATCTAGACATAAATACCAACTGGATAGCCTCGACAACATCCTGGCTCACAATATCCCAATAGTGGCGGAAAAAGAAGGGGGGAAATCTGTCCGACCCAGGGGCCTTATCAGAACCAAGATCCCATAATGCCATCCTAATCTCCTCCGAAGTAATAGACCTGGTAAGAAGGTTGTTCTCAGAATCAGAGACCTTAACGGAAGTCGGCACTGGAGTAACAGGGAGTCCATCCCCCGTCCGCTCAGTCCATTTGGACTGGAAGAAATGAAGGAACTGATCTCTGATAACCTGGATATCCTCGTAGACAATCCCCTTCAGATCAACAACTCGCCGGATCCGGTTCACCGAGCGGCGATTTAAAGTGGCCTGATGAAAAAATCTAGTATTCTGATCACCATCCTTGACCCACTGAATCCGGGACCTTTGTCGCCAAAAAATCTCCTGTTGCCGAAGGAGAGAATGATGGAGGGCCAAGTTGGAATGGAGAGAAATAAGGTCCTGATCAAGAAGACAGCCAAACTGATCTTCCTTAGCCTGGAGAGAGGCTATAGAAGCCTCAACTTGCTCAACTTGCCGCACAATATCACCAACCTCCACCTTGTTCCATCTAGATAACCTGTGTCTTGCAAGCTCCAGACGTCTAGATAATCTATAAGTAGGACTCCCTCTAAAAGGAAGACGCCACACCTGAGCGATTAAAGTCCTGGCACCAGAGTAAGATGTCCAAAATTTCTCAAACTTAAAGGGTCTCCTCTGTTGGGCAACTAAATCAGTAGAGATGAGGATGGGACAGTGATATGAGGCAATCCTGGATAAGTGAGTGACAGTGGTAGAAGGATAATACCGAAGCCAATTAGCAGTGGCCAACACTCTATCCAGGCATTCCCAAACTCTAGCAGATCCCAACCAGTTATTATACCAAGTAAATTGGGACCCATGGAACCCTAGGTCTAGTAAATTAGCAGAAGCTATGAAAGTCCTGAACTCCAAAACACTTGGGGTCTCAACAAACTGCTTACCACCTTTCTTCTTATTAGCCCTCACAATACAATTGAAGTCGCCCCCAACCAGAGAGGGAACTCCTTGGGCAATCAAAGATCGGATCTCATCCTAGAGCACACTACGTTCTCAAAAATCCGTGCTGGCATACACCCCCGAGAGAAGCTAGGGGACCGACATCCCATTAGAAATGACAAGCGCAACCTGCTGGGAGCAATAGTGAAAAGCATCCACTCTAATGTCAGCACTCCTCCATAAAGCCAAGATGCCCCCAGATAAGCCTTCAGACTCTGTAGCATAAGAGAACCAAGCTTTAGAGATCTACCTCCTAAGACTAGCCAAACTAGTTCCTGACAAATGAGTTTCTAACAATATACAGATATCAAAACTGTGGAGCTGCATAAGCCTCCCAAAAGAGGAGCGAAACGACGGTTTCTGGGCTCCTCTCACATTCCAAATCAGAATCTTTATTTAGGAGGGCCCCCCGATCCCCTGACATTAGTAAATCAGTGGATCCTTGGACAAAACTATCCATAAGCTCACCCATCACCTCCGGCTGAATGGCCTTCTTAAGGAGAATGATGGCAGAATCATGGTTAAGTCTATCCTCCACAGCCAGCTGAGTGACCTCAGAACAAACAGCATGGACATGAGCAGCCTGATCACAGGAGTACTCCGCCCCATCTTTCGATTGAGAAGCCTGATCCATAGAGATATCCACAGATGTTGAGGACACAGTCGTGGAATGCACTCCATCGTAAGCTGAGGCAATGTTTTTTCCCCTTCCCTTTTGTAGACCGTGAGGTCACCCTCTGAACCGGAGTTTCAACAGATCAAGCCCGCTTAAGTGGACCCGGGTAGGCATCCGACCGAACCTTCGGGCGGCCAGCCCATTTGTCGGACCCCAATAGAACAAAAGGGTTAGGGGCTGTGTTCAGATTAAGTTTAGACAAAGAGGCCCAGGAACCCCAGGGCCTACAGCATCCACTAGCACACCGGCCTCAGACCGGCACGCACCCCTCCCCGGCACATTCACAAGAGCCTTCAAGGCGTCAACAGGTGCATTGCCCCCGCCCGAACCACCAGCCTGGGGAGACATCCTCTGCATCTCTGACATAGAACCAGAACCCAGGCTCTCAGGCCCCTTCGACACAAAGCTAAAGACAGCCGGCACATACGCAGCCAACACCCTCCCAGACATCCTACGAGCCATCTTCCTAGGGGTCTGCCACCCCTCAGAAGAAGCAGGGGAAAGTCCAGGACTGCTCTGCACTACCTTGCCCGAAGCAACAGAAGGGGCTTGGGGGGCCCTCCGACGCCGGAGCGCCGCCATCCACGGGCCCAAGACAGGGGCAGCCGGAGAAGAATCAGCAGCCGCCATAGAGGCACAAGAGTCGGAGGAGTGGAGCGACCCACAGGAACCACAAATTTCATCAAGGTGCTCGTATACAAACGACTGCCAGAAAGGAGCTCCACAGCCACGGATCGTCGCCCCCGGCCAGAGAGGTCTGCTCAAGTCGACCCTGACACAAGCCCTTGCGAATCCTCCATGCTGCCGCTCCTTCATTGAAGAGTCCATGAATAAGAAGTCCCCTGCAACTGATACAATGGAGCTCACAACTTCCTCTGCCCAGAACTCAATGGGGAGTAGTGTAAGCCTAATCCATAACAGGGCCGATAGCATCGATTGATCCGAAGGCACAAACTCCGGGCGCCAATCAATCACTGCTATAATATGTCCATTGGCCACCCATGGCTTCCCCAAAACCTGAGCCTTCACTTGGGGATCAGCGAACCGGAAGAGGTAGTGTCGATGAGCCAAAGATACGGCCTCTATCTCGCCGGAAATACCAGACCGAACTCCCTGATGATTGCCTCCGGGGGCACCCACCTAGAGAGGCTCCGAGCGATAACCGCTAGCTTACCCCAGCCTTCGGCTTCCTCCTCCAAAGCTCGGACAGGAACCTGCACTACCTCCGGGAAGCGGCGCTCCAGCTCGAAGATTTCAGCCGGAGACGGAGACGACGCCATCCAAACAAAGTGATTGTCGACAGCACGACGCCAAGACATTCCTTCCTTCTTCCGACCATCAGAGGCCAATGGAGGAGCAGACTGAGAAGGCGCCATCACCAGATGAAGCGCGATCAAGACCGGCGACGAAACTCACCGGAGATCAGAGGAAGAGAACCGGGCACACCAATCTTAAAGCAGACCCATAAAGGAAGGTCGTGACCGAGAGGTTGGATATATTCTCCACCGGACAAGCTCATGATGAGGTCTCTTTATACTTTTCTTTGGTAAAACTGTGGCAAAAAGAACATCGCATATATTTTCATTAGAAATGAAATGGCCGCAGGCAAGAGTGAAATAAGAGCGGAAAAAAGGAAAATAAAAACAGAAGTGATAGAGAAAAAGAAAGGAAAGAAAATAATGCAGAGAACGCGCTCTCAACCAACGCAATCTATCAAAAAAGCCCAACCATATTTTAATGCTGGGAAAAAATTTGCTGCATTGCCCTTCCATACGGCAAACGTGCATTGGATGTGGAAATTAGCCGCGCACCTATATCATCACGCATGCCAAATCTCATTGAGTTTTAATCTGTGTTTGAATGGAAAGAAAGCTAGGGAGAAAATAAAACTAGAGAGGAAAACATAAGAGAATGAAATTTATTTTGTTTGAATGGAGAAAAAAGTAGAAAGGAAAGAGAAACAAAAAAAAAAAAGTGGTTGGCTCTATCTAAAAGTTTTCTCTCCTAAGTTGAAGAGATTTTAAAGAGAAAACTCAAGGATGCTCTTTCATTTTTTTCATTCCGATATTGACCCTTCCAAAGAAAAAACTGATATATTTTTTAATCATTTATAATAAGGACATTATTGTTATTATAAATTATCAACTTTTCTTTTCTCCTTATTTTTCTTCCACTCATCCAAACAAAAGAAGAAAAAAATATTTCTCTCCACTTTTCAATTCCCTCAATTTTTTCTCTTTCCATTTTCTTTCCTTCCTACTTTTTCTCTTCATCCAAACATAGCATTAGCGTGTACTGCCCGTGGTTTAGCGCATACTACACGCGGTGGCACGTGCATCCACATGTTCGGTGTGGGCTTGCTGCGTCAAAGGTTAGTGTAACAAGACTTTTTCTTTAACATTGGCCTATTGCTGACTCGACCCAAGGAAAAGTCTTTGTACAGCGCCTCCAGTGCAGCAAGTCCTTTGTGGGCTACACCGTCCTTTCTTATTGGTCGATACCCATTAAAAATGTTAAGACACCTTTACAATATCCCGAGGAAAAAAATTATGACACCCCAGTTTTAAACTTTCGACACCGTAGTTATAAAGTTAAGACACCCGTTTATAAAGCAAAAAAAAATTACGATATCCTAGTTTTAAACTTATAACATCGTAATTATAAAATTAGAAAATCCATTTAGAAAGCAAAAAAAATTACGACATCTTAGTTTTAAACTTAAGACACCCGTTCAGAAAAGATGTTTCTACATAAATTCTAAAAAAAAGCTTTCTGACGTGCATTAATACCCGTTTAGCTTTTTTTTTAAAATTTGTGTATAGACTGAGTGGATGTTGTAATTTTATAACTATGTGGATGTCGTAATTTTATAACTATGGTGTAGTAAGTTTAAAACAAGGGTGTCGTAAATTTTTTTTGCTTTTTTAATGGGTGTCTTAATTTTATAACATGGGGGTGTCGTAAGTTCTTTTTGCTTTTTTTAATGGGTGTCTTAATTTTGACGTGATGTGTATTAATACTGTTCAACTTTTTTTGAATATATGAAGGGGTGCCGTAATTTTATAACTACGGTGTCATAAGTTTACAACTGGCTGTCGTAATGTTTTTTTTTTTACTTTCTTAATAGATGTCTTAATTTTATAACTACGGTATCTTAAGCTTAAAACTGGAGTATCATAAATTTTTTTCGTAATTTTATAACTACGGTGTTGTAAGTTTACAACTGGATGTCGTAATTATTTTTTACTTTCTAAACGGATGTCTTAATTTTATAACTACGGTATCGTAAGCTTAAAACTGGGGTATCATAAATTTTTTCTTATAAAATTATCTTAATATTTTTTAATGGGTGTCATGCAGACCAATAAAAAGGGATGGCAGATGAGATGTGATGGGGCCAGTGGGCCCCCCATAGGCCACTATGACAACATCTGGGCTCGACCTTAGTAAATCGGCCTTTCCTCTGTGGGCTCAACAAGTCCAGGGCGGCCTCTATGAGTCTGCCACCTTTTCTCTCTCCTCCACATGGAGTCAGTGCTCGGCCACCTCAGCCTCGGCCTCGACCATGAACAGTGTCGGCCATGAACAGTGCCGGCCACCATGAACATTGTCGGCCATGGACAATGTCAGCCACCATGAGCAGTGCTCGGCCACCTCAGCCTCAGCCTTGGCCATGAACAGTGTCGGCCACCATGAACAGTGTCGGCCATGAACAGTGTCGGCCATGGACAGTGCTCGGCCACCATGAATAGTGATCGGCCACCTCAGCCTCGGCTTCGGCCATGAACAATGTCGGCCATCATGAACAGTATCTCAACCCCCGAGACCCTCTCGGTCTCGGGTTGCATGAACAGTGCTTGGCCTCGAGTTCCGCCCTCGGCCTCAAGCCATAGCTCCCGGGCCTCATGAACAGTATCTCAACCCCCGAGATCCCCTCGGTCTCGGGCTGCATGAACAGTGCTTGGCCTTGAGTTCCGCCCTCGGCCTCAAGCCACATCTCCTAGGCCTCATGAACAGTATCTCAACCCTCGAGACCCCCTCGGTCTTGGGCTGCATGAACAGTGCTTGGCCTCGAATTCCGCCCTCGGCCTCAAGCCACAGATCTCGGGCCTCATGAATAGTATCTCAACCCCCGAGACCCCCTTGATCTCGGGCTGCATGAATAGTGCTTGGCCTCGAGTTCCGCCCTCGGCCTCAAGCCACAGCTCCCGGGCCTCATGAACAGTATCTCAACCCCCGAGACCCCCTCGGTCTCGGGTTGCATGAACCGTGTTTGATGCATGATTCGGCCCGCTCTGGGCCACCTGGCACACTCACGTAATCCACCGCACATCCATAGCAGGGTGTGGCCATACCTCATATGGCGTATGGTCCACCACATGTCTATCACTGTGCATGGCCATACCCCATTACAGCGTACGGTTCACCACCTATCCGAAACTGTACGCGGTCACATCCGGCGGTGGCGCGCACTATGTACAACCACCGGTGCGAGACACCTGTGAGGCCGCACTGGCAGGTGACGCAGGACACCTCTGGCATGCACGGTGACAGTACGATCAGTCACTGTCAGCCTCATCTTTTGTCCGTTATGAACGGGGCACCTTGAAATCAACAATCTTTGGGAATGGAAGGGGATATCTTCGAACATGCATAAAAGCATACGCTCACGCTGTAAGTAAGGATCCATGAACTCTGGTTTTCCTAGCTCCTTTCGGCTAGTTAAGCCCCAATTGTCTAGCTTCCTGGGGGCTAGACAGTTCTTTTCTGTTCCCGAGTGACTAACTTGAGCATCGGAGGGTCCCCACTGGAGCATCTGGTCTCTGGGGACTTTTCTTGCAGGAGTCCGGCAAGGAGGACGTTTGTTTCCCCGGTACTTGAAGAAAGTGACTCAGCGTCAACAGATTGGCGTGCCAGGAAGGGGGACGCACTAAAGGAAAGAAAGCTCTGTCTTCTTGAACTATAAGTTTCTGTCCCCTCTAAGATAGCTATGGTGGTGATGCGCATGCCGAAGGTTCTTACCAATCGTGCTGGGGGGCATCCACATCGCACTAGGCAGCAAAAGGCCACCCTCTCTGCTCCTTCACCACCAACCTCAGCTGCTCTAATTAACCAGCTAGCCATCTTCAATCAACAAGTTCAATCCTTGAATGTGATAGTTCATGAACTGCAGAAGCAACATTCGGTGGCCACTCAACAGCAGCCCAAGCTTCTCACATCGCTCGTGATAGCTGTACCCATTAGTCAACGATTCATCTGCAGAAAATCTCTTCAGGGAGAAGTTATCACTATCATGCGCCATCTAAGTACCACCATCGTGAAGCTTTCAAGAGACTGCAGTCTCTTACCCCCTGCTCAAGCAACCACTCCTCCCCTCAATCATCTGGTGCTTAGATGAGGAAGCATCTGGATGAATAACACCGGCGGCTGGAAGAGCTCACTCAAAGGCTCAACAATCAGCCAGAGGTGAACTACGACATAGGTTGTAGAGTAATTTCCAAAAGGGATGAAGTTGAGACATTATCTGTCACCTCAAGCATTTATGGGCATTTTAATTTCTGATGGAAGTAAGCCGAGAGGTATTGTTGCAATTAATGCAAGAAGGAAGATGAGGACAAAAGGCTTTGACTGTTGACTCCAACTTTTCTCTCTCCTTCTCTCTGTTACACCCAAAAGCCAAACCGAGCCCATGACTTTTTACGGATTTCGTTCTAGCTGCTCTCAAGCTTCAGCACCGAGGGCAATCAATATCTTCAAGGAAAGAGCTAGGCAAAGGGCCCTCTTAGAAACTCCGTCGGCCTTTTTACTCTGCTGATATCAACTCTCAGCAACATCCTCGATGGACTCTCCCAGCCACTCGTCTTCAACGACCGCCAACTATCAAGGCTTTCCTCAACGGCCTCCAGCTTTGTCACGGTTTCTAGCTTCTTTCCGGCCATAGACATCTCGTCCTGGCCTCCAATGCGAGGGAAGGCCCAAGTAAGGGCAACGATACCTCAAATCCAACTAACATGATTCTTTGGGGGGTAGATCACCAGCGGGCGAAAGTGCTCAAACCGCAAAAGGAAACATGGGAGCTACAAGAGCTAAGTACATTGCACTTAAGATAGTTTTCTTTCATTAATACTTAAAAATGTCATGCAGGGAAGATCTACCTTGCATCAACATCCAAGGCCAACCTCGCTTTGGCATCCAAAAAGCCCTGGGCCAGCCAGGCACGAAGCCTAGTGTACCACTGGTAGAGCGATGTACCATCGGCTCTCAACAACTAAAGCCTGACTCTGGTCGACACAAAAAGCCCTGGGTCAGCCAGGCACGAAGCCCAGTGTACCACTGGAAGAGCAATGTACCATCGGCTCTCAACAACTAAAGCCCGACTCTGGTCGGCACAAAAAGCCCTGGGTCAGCCAGGCACGAAGCCCAGTGTACCACTGACACAGCGTTGTACCATCAGCTCTCAACAACTAAAGCCTGACCCCGGTCGGTACAAAAAGCCCTGGGCCAGCCAGGCACAAAGCTCAGTATACCACTGGTAGAGCGATGTACCATCGGCTCTCAACAACTAAAGCCCGACCTCGGTCAGCACAAAAAGCCCTGGGTCAGCCAGGCACGAAGCCCAATGGACCACTGGCAGAGCGATGTACCATCGGCTCTCAATAACTAAAGCCCGACCCCGATCAGCACAAAAAGCCCTGGGCCAGCCAGGCACGATGCCCAGTGTACCACTGGCAGAGCTGTTGGGAATTGTATCCTAAGCCAATCATTTGATGATTGTGCTAATGTAAATTGTATATAAATTGATATATTAATAAAAGTTATTTGGCAGTTTATTCATTACAAGAACATCTTCTTAATACTCCTGATTGTAATGAAGCCCTTAGGATCTTCCTTCACGATAAAGGAGGATTTATCTTTGAAGGTCCTTAAAAAGGTTCGCGACCAATGATATACTATGACAGGGCCATAGTACTATCAATTATAGGACGTTGTATATCATATTTGTTGGTTATCCTCTTAACCAAGGAGTGTAGAGACACTGGTATGACATACAGGTGAAAGTGTAGGAGTACATTTCACCGAACGTGACTCATTTCTGGATACTCTACTGTCAAGAGTTAATCCGAGAAGATATAGGTATAAGTATCCTTTAGACCTGAAGATCACAACCAGTGGCTTACAAGCAACTCATTGTACTTAGGTGCCGGACCACCTGGATTTCTAATCCAGCTACAAAAGGTTACTGGGTGCAGTCAAGTACTTGTGGTAGTCAGTTGTGGATCAAGATGGAATTTGACCTATCCCGTTAAAAGGAGAAATGCTTGTGTTTCAATTTAGCAAGACCTTGGCCAAGGCACTTCATGTGAAAGTCACATGATCACTAAAATTGAAATCACTTTATGGATTTGCTATTTAGAGTTGACAGGCTCTTAAGCCATCCTTAGCATTTGTGGTCAAGAGGATGAATTATACGGTAACTGTTTCTTAGGGTTCTTGGAGTTTGCTCGGCAACTCTTCGACCTATCCGGACGTCGGGTTCCATTGCTAGATGGGCACATCGATTAGTATAGAAAGTTGTTTCTATGCTACCGGCTTAGGTTCGAACCTAGAGAGTCACACGCATAGAAGTTTCCTAGGATGATCTATTTGCTGATCAACGATTGAGAATCGTATATGATTTAATTAATCAATTTGATTGATTGAATTATCTCAATTGGGTTAAGTACAATTGAATAAGATTCAATTTGGTTTAAGTCTATTAGAAGGACTAGTCAATTTCAAATATTGATTTAAAATTAGACTTGATTTGGATTTAAATAGATTCAGGACTAGCCAAATTTGATTTGGGCTAGGACCATGATCTATGTGGGTTCAGTCCAATAAATTCAGATTAGCTTAAACCAAAAACTAAACCCAAACCTCTCGCATAAGTCTGAGAGATTAAATTCACATATAGAATTTAATGCCTTGCATTAATCTTCTTCAAACAATTCCGTCGGAATTCTAAAGTGTTTGAATTTATATGGAATAAATGTGCCTCTTTGTATTAACCAAGCGCTAAGCTCTTTGGTTTTTACCGAACATCGGAATTAACCAAGTGCTACGCGACGACTCTTTGGTTTTTTACCGAACGTCGGAATTAACCAAGCGCTATGATTTGGCGTCTCTTTGTTTTCGCCAAGCGGCGGAATTCTAAATGTTAGAATTTAATGGGCTGGCTAAAAGAGACTATAAATAGAGGATATCCCTCACCAGATTACATAGAAGAGAAAACAACACACGATATGTCATGAATTAATTTTCTAAAGAATTAGAATAGAAAATTCTGGTGATTCTGGTGTTAGCAAAAGTGGTGGATCTTGAAGAAGATTCAAGTGGGAGGATTCAAGATCAGCAAAGTCATTTTCCTCGAGCTAGCACTCCGGAAATCTGATCATTCGGGGCTTCGCGTGGACGATACTAGAGGCCGGACGATTGAACGGCTGCAGAGCACAAAAGGATTTACCAATTGCCTTTAAGGTAAGTGATTGATCCCTAGATCTTAAGGCATGCTTCAAGATAAGAAGTATGACTTCTTTCTTGAAGATCAAGATATGATCTTGATAGTTTTATTTATATGCATATTTTGGATCAATCGATCCTATATACAAGGCAAAGATATGATCTTGATGCATGTTAGATAGATTAGTATGTAATCTTTAAAATTTCGCATTGATAATTGTTATCAATTTTTAAAACATGCATGCCTCGAAGATTGTTTCTTCCTTCAAAATGGTATCAGAGTGATGGTTTCGTATTGATCTAATTTATTGCATGTAAATTAATGCTCCTATTAATTGTGTAATCAAGGCTAAAACAATCACAGGTCTATTCGGTCACAGATGGATTGAAAATCCAAATTACCCATTCAACGAGGTATTCTGTGACATATTGTGTGATAATTTAAATTGATCTTTGGCTTCAAAACACTGATTACACACACTCTCAAAATATGTTTTATATTTGATACAATTGATGTTGTATAAAAACATGATGTTTGCATGTTTAGTATAAAACATAGATATGATATATGATGGCATGATGTCTATGTTATGAAACATACAAATATTTATGAGAGTCCAATTTGAATGTCAAATGTTAATTCATAATCTATTTAGATATGATCTAAATATAGGAATTATGAGTAGTAACATAATACATGTGATGCTTGATTGAAATATATGACATGTAAACATGAAATATATTTAATCCTTTGGGTTAGCTAAATCGGGTCCATAAAGGGTTAGACCCTAAGGTTTAAATCAACTGGACTATAAGAGTATTTGATCAAATCTAATAAGATTAGGTTAAGAATGCTCTAAATCAAACAATAGTTGTAGTTGATCATGTCCTTCTCTTTGATTAAACCAAATGGAAGTAGATTAGGCTCCGTGGTTGAGCATGAATCTCTTAGATGGTCAAATCAGAATTAGTTAACCATATGATGTCAAGGTGAGTTGGCAAGTTGCTCTAGGATCAACGATCGAATGGTTTTTAATTGGGAGCTACTCGTATTGATGTGTCTTTAACGAGTTAATGGCATATCCCTCCCATCGATCTCACTCACCTGGTCAATATGGTGAACCATTTATGATTCAGATCATTTACCTAATTCGGGTTGACCATGCCTATAAGGAAATCAGTCTGACTGATTTAGGTGCCACTTAACCTGACTTAATCTTGTTTCATTCTACCATTTTCATAGATTCAGTGGGAGAACTTGATTAGTCAATTTATCTATAGATTATTAAATCCTCTAAAATTATTAGGTCCTTAAAATGAAATAGTTATATGATAACTAAATCATAGCCTCCCATTAAGGTGGGTGATAATGAGTCCGATGTCTTGATAATCATTGGAGGCACTCCATACCTGGTGCTTGTCAACCATCGGAATTATCATTCATTATATGATAAGTCAGCGTAACTATTACATTGATAGTTAGATGAGCTGAGCTTCACTCGGGCTTGGTTGTCTATTGATAGGTTACACTGATTATATCATTTAATGGTTAGACATAACTAGAACTTTCAGTGGAGGCAATTCATGCCTGCTGAAGAGGTATATGGGGCAAAACTGAACACTAAGAATTATTTGGGGAAACAATTAGTTTTGAACATACTCTTAGATGCATATGGGTTAGCCAAGCTTCACTTGGGCCTGTATGTAGTTTATGTAGATCTTAGTGCCCGCTAAAGAATTAAGAATAATTCTTCGAATTGGGGTGTAGAGGCTGCCAATTTGAACAAAATAGTGGGAGAATCTTTAGACTAAAGTCCAAGTCTTTAGACTGAATCAATTTATATACTAATAAACTTTAGTTTTCCTTATGCAGAACATGGCACTAATTTATCATTAAGGTCCCTATTGGATAGTGACAAGTTGAATGGTTCCAATTTTAATAGCTGGTTCAGAAAACTTAAGATCGTCCTTGAGCATGAGAGGATTCTATATATTCTGAATAATCCTGAACCAAAGATACCTGATGCAAACACCCAAAGTTCTGAGAGAGACACTTATCAGAAGTGGCTCAATGATAGAACTAGTATACGTTGTATCATGCTAGCAGCAATGAACGATGAATTCGGTCGCCAGTTCGAGAATGCTCAGCCAGAAGAAATCATTCAAGCGTTGAATGAATCTTTCGGCACACCCGACGATATTGAAAGGCACAAGACTAGTTGTGCTATTTTCAATGCTCGAATGAGGGATGGATCTCCTATCATTGATCATGTATTGTACATGATCGAGAAGATAGAACTCCTAAGCAAGCTCGGCTTTCCCGTACATGAGCAGTTGGGAAAAGATGTGATCCTGAATTCCTTGCCTCCATCCTTTCGACCTTTCCTTACTCATTTTCGAATGACAAAGCCTGCAGTCAACTACCACGGTTTGTTGGGGTTGTTACAGAACTTTGAGAAGGATAACCAGCTCTCTAAGGGTTTGGTTAATGTGGTTGAAGGATCTAAGGTAGGGCGTAAACCCTTTGGGAAAGGAAAGAAGAAAAAGAATAATAAAAAGGTGCAACATGCTAGGACATCTATAAGGGGTCAGATGCAGAAGAAGAAAGTTGATAAAAGTCAAGCTGAATGCTTTCATTGCAAGATGCAAGGGCACTGGAAGAGGAACTGTCCTCTTTACATTGCCACACTTGATCAAAATAGGCCAAAGAAGAAAAAGGAGCAAGATGTTGCTCAACAAGGTATTTATATGATAACACCTTGTAATTTTTTTTGTATATGATAATCAGACCTGGGTATTGGATACCGGGAGTCCTTTTAACATTTGCAATTCATTGCAGGGACTACAGGTCACCAGAAGATTTGAGGATAATGAAAGATTCCTTAATGTCGGCGATGGAAGATTAGTTCCAGTTCTGGCATTAGGAGTTCTTGAAATAGTTTTCAATAGAAATGTCATTATACTAAATGATTGTCATTTTTGCCCAACGTTCTTGTTGAACGTAATTTCTGTAGGCCTTCTGGCCAAAAGTCATTATGAAATTTCAATAAAGGATGTTACTTTGAATATCATTATGAATGGAGTCACTGTAATGACTGGGCATTTATCTAATGGCATTTATATATTATCATAGCCTGTGAATGTAGTGTACAATTCAAGTAAGCACCCTAGAACAACTGATGTCACAGACATTTATCTTTGGCACCATCGGCTGGGTCATATCAATAAGAACAGATTAAACAGGTTAACTCAGGAGGGCATCCTTCGAGTTGATGATTGTGAATCATTAACTACCTGTGAATCATGTCTTCTTGGTAAAATGACCAAGTCATCTTTTACTGGAAAAGGTGAAAGAGCCAAAGAGCTATTGGTCTAGTACATACTGATGTATGTGGACCAATGAGCACTTGTGCCAAAGGTGGATATTACTACTTCATTACTTTTACAGACGACCTTTCTAGGTTTGGTTATGTCTATCTTATGAGACATAAATCTGAGTCGTTTGAAATGTTCAAACTATATCATAAAGAAGTAGAAAAATAAAAAGGAAAATGTATTAAGACCTTCGATCAGATCGAGGAGGCGAATACCTTTCCAATGAATTTGTGACATATTTAAGAGAATGAGATTCTCTCCCAATGGACTCCTCTGGAACACCGCAGCATAACGGTGTGTCGGAAAGAAGGAATCGAACTCTGTTAGACATGGTTCGGTCCATGATGGGTTTTGCAGCTTGCCAATATCATTTTGGGGATACGCATTAGAATCAGCTTGTCATATTCTTAATAAGGTTCCAAGTAAGTCTGTTTCTAAAACTCCATATGAGATGTGGTATGGACATAAACCGGTTATTACCTATCTGAGAGTCTGGGGGTGTCCAGGCTTATGTGAAACGTGCAAAATCAGACAAACTTGAACCCAAATCTGACAAATGTTTTTTTATCGGCTATCCGAAAGAAACCAAAGGATATTACTTCTACAATACTGAAGAACAAAAGTTGTTCATTAGTAATAGAGCAGTTTTTCTTGAAAAGGAGTTCCTTAGTGAAGGAACAAATAGCTCTAATGTTGAACTTGAGGAAGTTCATCAAGTAGAAGGAACAACACAAACCAGTGAACCCTTAGAATCTGAGTTGATTAGATCAAACTCAAAACCCATTTTAGATGCACCATTAAGGCGATCTGGTAGAGTACCACATCAACCGGACAGATACTTAGGTTTCTTGGTCCAGAATGATGATCCTGTTGAACTCGATGAGAACAACGAGGATCCGATCACCTATATGGATGCTATGCAAAGGACTGACTCTAATAAATGGCTTGATGCCATGAAATCCGAACTTGATTCCATGAAGGACAATAATGTATGGACATTAGTTGACCCACCCGAAGGGATAAAACCCATAGGGTGTAAGTGGGTTTTCAAGAGGAAAAGAGGCGCAGACGGAAAGGTTGAGACCTATAAGCACATCTGGTTGCTAAGGGGTATCGTCAACGTTATTGTTGGCCCAGATGGCAACCCAAGAGGGGGGGGGGTGAATTGGGTTCTTAAAAATTTAAGCTTTTAAACAATTTAAAAGATGTGCAAGTGAAATTAACTAATAAGCAAAGCACAAACACAATATAAGAGAGATAGAGAAGAGACAATTAGCACGGCAAACACAAGATATTTTATAGTGGTTCGGTGCAACCAACACCTACGTCCACTCCCAAGATTCACTTGGGTCCACACTATAATCTCTCTAGATTACAGCCGAGTTGTTTTCCAAGCTCACAACTCAAACTTGTTGTTTTTCCGGGATCACAACGAACCCAGCCGGTTTTACACGGGCTTCACCAGCACAAAACCCTAACACAAGCTAACCTAGCTTGTACCGAGGTATAACAACCTCCACTAGTTCAATCCCTGATTAAACTAGACACAAACAAATAAAATGAGTTTAATACAAGCAGCTCCTTTTTGAGCAGATATTTCAAAATAAAAAAGTTTAGAAAAGCCTGATATTTAGAGCTTGAGAGCTGGCTTGGCTTCTTTTTTCCTTCCTTCAACTCCTCTTGAAGTGTTGAATCAGGCCTCAGCAAGATTCTTGACAGATTTGAGCTTTGGAGTTGGTTTGAAGCTTTTTCTCCCTTTTC
>UESW01004303.1:0-66899 GCA_900491605.1 Calamus simplicifolius
ACCAAAGTACTTTTGGGCGGAAGCTATTAACACAGCATGTTACATCTTAAATAGAGCCCTTAATAAGACCAATCTTAAAGAAAACACCTATGAATTATGGAATGAAAGAAAACCAATATAAAATACTTTCATGCATTTGGATGTAAATGTTTCATTCATAATAATGGTAAAAACAACTTAGGAAAATTTGATGCTAAATCTGATGAAGGAATTTTTTAGGATATTCAACAACTAGTAAAGCTTATAGAGTATTTAACAAGAAAACCTTAGTAGTTGAAGAATCCATTCATATAGTTTTCGATGAGTCTTTAGCATCTAGTTCTGAAAAGCTTGATGATGAGGAAGATACAAACATAATTGAAAAAGATCTTGAAAAACTTAATATTGAAGTATCTTCAGATCATGAGCAAGAAGCTAAAGATGATGATTCACATAAGGACGATGATGTCAATATTGATCATAATGATATAGATCTTCCAAGAGACTGGAGATATGCTCATAGTCATCCCAAGGAATTGATTATAGGTGATCCATCTCAAGGAATAAGAACTAGATCATATATGAGAAATATTAGTAATCATCTTGCATTTGTATCACAAATTGAACCTAAAACTATTGAAGAAGCTGAAAAAGATAATAATTGGATGTTAGCAATGCAAGAAGAATTAAATCAATTTACTAGAAATAATGTATGGACTTTAGTTGAAAGACCTAAAAATCATTCAGTAATAGGATCAAAATGGGTTTTTAGAAATAAACTAGATGAAAATGGCATAGTAATTAGAAACAAAGCTAGATTGGTTGCAAAAGGATATAATCAAGAAGAAGGTATTGATTTTGATGAAACCTTTGCACCTGTAGCTAGATTAGAAGCCATTAGGCTATTACTTGCATTTGCATGTCATATGAATTTTAACTTATTTCAAATGGATGTAAAAAGCGCATTTTTAAATGGATTTATAAATGAAGAAGTTTATGTAGAACAACCACCAGGTTTTGAAGATCACGAATTTTCAAATCACGTTTTTAAATTGCACAAAGCTTTATATGGTTTGAAACAAGCACCTAGAGCTTGGTATGATAGGTTAAGTAAATTCTTAATTGAAAATGATTTTACAAGAGGAAATGTTGATAAAACATTTTTGAAAAGAAAAATAAAGATTTACTTGTAGTACAAATATACGTTGATGACATTATTTTTGGTGCTACTAACGATTCTCTATGTCAAGAATTTGCAAAGTTGATGCAGGGAGAATTCGAGATGAGCATGATGGGAGAACTCAACTTCTTCCTTGGACTCCAATCAAACAAAGCAAAGAGGGAATCTTTATCAACCAAACAAAATACACAAGAGAAATACTAAAAAGTTTGGTATGGAATCAATGAAACCCCTCGGAACTCCAATGAGTCCTTCATGCAAGCTGGACAAAGATGAAGAAGGTAAAAAGGTTGATCAAAAGTATTATCGAGGTATAATCGGATCCCTTCTTTATTTAACAGCAAGTAGACCAGATATTATGTTTTCTGTATGTTTATGTGCTAGATTTCAATCAGAACCTAAAGAATCACATTTAATTGCTGTTAAAAGAATACTAAGATATGTAAGTGGAACAAAAAATGTAGGTTTATGGTATTCTAGAGACTCCACATTAAATCTAATTGCATATTCAGATTCTGATTATGCTGGATGTAAATTAGATAGAAAAAGCACAAGTGGTGCATGCCAATTCTTAGGAAGTAACTTAATCACATGGTTTAGCAAAAAGCAAAATTCAGTTGCATTATCAACTACTGAAGCTGAATATGTAGCAGCTGGAAGTTGCTGTGCGCAAATCCTATGGATTAAGCGACAACTTGAAGACTATGGTATCACACTTGATAAACACCCATAAGATGTGATAACACAAGTGCAATCAATCTAACAAAAATCCAATTCAACATTCAAGAACAAACACATAGAAATTAGATATCATTTTATAAGAGAACATGTAGCAAATAATGAAATATGTCTTGATTATGTTAACACTGAAGAACAATTAGCTGACATATTTACTAAACCTTTAAATGAAGAGAGATTCTGTTATCTTAGAGGAGAGTTAGGTATTTGTGATCCTTTAGAATGAATTTGAAACCCCTAAGGAAATTTTATCTAAGATTCTTTCAAATCCTCGATCTTAAGGAAATCTTATCTAGAATTCATATCTAATTGATTCACTCATATCCAATGATTATTTATCAATTTTTATGATCATATTCCGGACACATTTCAGAAATTTCATGTTTTTGGTCTGAAATGGTCTCGGAGCCGACTCGGTGCGTATCGGAGTCGACTCCCGGTTTCGACTGAAACTCTCGAGTCGACCCCTCTTCGGCGCGAGTCGACTCCATGTCGGGATGGCCTTTCTGTGTCTGTCCGAGTCGACACCTGGGTTTGCGCGAGCCGACTCGAAGTGGTCCCAAGTTGATTTATCTAGGGCAGAGTCGACTCGCCGCTCATTTCATTCGACCCTTCAAAATACTCTCCACTTTTTCCAAACCTTCCAAACTTCCAAAAATCCCTGATTATCACTCCAATCATCAATGGCACCCAAAACTAGAGGATCTAGTCTTGTGGCGGGCGGCATCAAGCGGAAGCGTGCCGTGAAGAAGACGGTGAAGCGTCCGGTGCGTGAGCCTTCTCCAAGCACGGACTCCACTTCATCTGCTTCTACTCCGACTGCTTCTCCTGCTGCTACTTCTCCCAGGTAGATCGTCTAGCGGATAGGATTATTACTACGGGTAGGAAGGTGGATTTTGAATTATTTGAGGCTGAGGGTTTTCTTGTTGGGAGACAGTGATTGAGATGGGATGGGAGAAAATTTGTTCTCTAGATGCCCGACCTATCCCTCTTTGGTAAAGGAATTTACAAGAATCTGTCTAGAGGAGATCATGGCTTGTTAGCAATGTGAGAGGAATCAGGCTATCTGTTACTGCTGAGATTCTATCTAGATTGTTGGAATTACCCTTATCTGGCACTTCCACCTTTTCTTCTGATGACCGCGCCCCAGCTTTATCGAGATTATTAAACCGGGATGTGGTTGGATTTGAAGAGGTTTTTGCTAATCAGCTTTCTTTAGAATTGAGATTACTACACAATATCTGCAGTAGGATACTCTTTCCTAAGACTGGTAGATTTGACTATGTATCGGAGAGAGATATCTTTGTAATGGATGCCATAGTGACAGGCAAGCCTATAATCTTCCCAGCATGATACTATGGTACATAGCAGACTGTGGAGGGAAAAGAAAGTCAAGTCTGCCTTATGGAATGATCCTTACAAAGATTTTTCGGAGCCAAGGTGTAGTGATTTCTGATGAGCCTATGAAGAATCTAAGACACACTGATTTTTATAGCCTGGCAACAATTCATCGGATGGGATTTATCAAAAAGAATGGAAAATGGGAAAGGAAAGGAGTGACAGAAGATAGAGCTACAGATGCTGAGGCTGCAGGACCCTCTGTTAGACATCCTTCACCTGCACCTCCGAGCCCTTTGATTTCTGCCTCTGCTCCAGCCCCAGTTCCATCTTTTGTTCAAGCTTCATCTTCTGCCGGTTTTTCAGATCAACAACTTATGCAACTCAAAGCTTTATTGATGATCAATCTGAAAACTTAAATCTGAATTTGAGAATAAATTTATGAATTTGAGAGAGACTCTTTATTCATTGATGATCGTATCTCTAAGATAGTCTACTCTCAGCTCTTCTTCGGTCCTTAAGTGGTGATCTCAAAAATATTTTTGAAGAACTTAAGGATATATGCGGAGATGGAGAGACATATGCCAAGTGCAACGCGGAGCTTCAAGACAAGATTCAGACTGCGTGCACCTTTGTTGATGAAAGACTCAAGGATTATGTAAAAATTCAATCTGAAGGAATGAAAAATATAGTAGATCATTTAACTAGGATTGTAAGAACTCATTTTTGAGTTATTAGATTTTCAATCCTTGTTATGTACTGAAGTTTTTGTTATGCTTTCATTTTGAAATCAATGTATTGAACATTTTGATGTATTAGACCTTTAATGAAATGAATTCTCTATATTGATTACTCAATGTATTTCCTTATTTCAATGAATGAATGAAATTGTCAAATCTTATCTTGTTTGAATGAATTCCTTCTACCTTTTTGTTGATAACAAAAAAGGGGGAGAATTTTATAGTTCTATGATTGTGATACATTTGAAAGAAATCAAAGTAATCAATGAGATAAACAATGAGATATTTAATTAAGTTTCATAGGGGGAGCTACCTCATTAAGGGGGAGCCTAAGCCTAACTATGAAAACAAAATAAATTCACTAATCAATCATGAACAAACTCAATGTTTTTGTCATCATCAAAAAGGGGGAGATTGTTGGAAGATTATAGAAAAATTATATGATCCAATCCTTTTGATTTTGATGATTACTAAAAGCCATTGAGTTTATTAAAAGATGTAATGAGTTTATTAAATGAGCAACAAATTTATTTTGAACAATCAATGAGAATGTTAAAGTTTGACTTTAATCAATTTTGAAAGAACTTTAAGCTCAATATTCAAACTTTCAAAAGAAATGTTATAATTCATGTTTTATTCAATAAGTTTTTGGATTAGTTCTTGAATCAATTCTAAATGTCAATTTTATTGTATTCAAGTCAAAACAATGAATTAAAATGAATCTGGAACGATTTTAATGTCAATCAGAAAAGTTTCTGATTTTTGATACGTTCCGGAGCCGACTCCTGAGTTTCAGAGTCGACTCCGCTCAGTGTACAGAAATGTGCATCTGTGTCGAGTCGACCCACGAAATTGTCGAGTCGACCCCTGATTCTGTCGAGCCGACTCCTGACTGTGCGAGTCGACTCCGCTCAGACACCAGAAGAGTGTTTTTCTGAGCACTTCGCGAGTCGACCCCAAGCCTTTCACGAGTCGACTCCCGACTTTCAGGAGTCGACACTTTACTTTTGCGAGTCGACCCCTAACCTTTATAAACATTTCTATTTTTGGTAAGACGAGCTCGAGCCGACTCGGGAAAAGCATGAGTCGACTCCAGCAAATCTGGGCGAAATTTTTACGATGACAACTCAGCTCCAACGGTAAGATTTTTGAATAACGGCTATTTTTCCTTGTCTCTAACGGATATATTTTTGCAGAATCTATAAATAGAGGAGCTCTTTTCAAATCAAAGAGAATATCAAAAAGAGAGAAAAGAATATCTTTCAAAAAGAGGGAAAAACAGAGCTTATTGGAAAAATCTTCTAGCTCAAAGTAGAGTGATTCAAAAGGAGTGAAATCAAAGAGAAGTTTCGTCTCTCAGATCTTCAATCCACAAAGTCAAAAGAAAATCCAAGAGCTTTTCAAAGATCAAATCGAAGGATTTTCACATTCAACAAAAGGAGAAAAAGCTTCATCTCAACTCCAAAGTTTTCAACGGTCAAGAATCTTGCTGAGGCCTGATTCAACACTTCAAGAGGAGTTAAAGAGGAGAAGGAAGAAAGCCAAAGCCACATCCATCTGCATCTTATCAGGCTTTTCTAACCTTTTATTCTTTTATTAATTTGTATATTTGCTCAAGGGAGCATTCATATTAAACTCTGAATATTTTGATTGTTTGCTGATTCAATCAGTGGATTGAATCAGTGGAGGTTGATATACCTCGTTGCAAGCCGGAGTGCTTGTGTTGGGTTAGTTGTGAGCCCGTGAAAAACAACGTGTAGGGTTTTGTGCTGGTAAGCCCGTGTAAAACCAGCTGGGTTCGTTGTGATCCCGGAAAAACAACAAGTTTGAGTTGTGAGCTTGGAAAACAACTCGGCTGTAATCTGAGGAGATTATAGTGTGGACCCAAGTGAATCTTGGGAGTGGACGTAGGTGTTGGTTGCACCGAACCACTATAAAATTATCTTGTGTTTGCCGTGCTATATTTTCTCTCTCTCTATCTCTCTTTTATTTGCTTGTGCATTGCTTCTTAGTTAATTTCACTCACTTGCACATCTTGAGCAAATCTGTTTAAAACATTAAAAAGTCTTAAATTTTTAAGAACCCAATTCACCCCCCCCTCCCTCTTGGGTTGCCATCTGGGCCAACACCTTCCCATCCTCTCATGTGTTTATGTTCAAATTGTCTAATTGGCTTGTCCATATTGTCAATCGATTGAGGAGAGCTCTCTTGTAAAAAAATGTAAGTAAACATATTCAACTACCTTGTGAATCAAGGAAGTATTTATAGAGAGCAAAAGAAGAAAATTTAAGAATTACAATTTTAAGCTTTTGAAATCTTCTCTCCTAGCTAAGTAGCATGGAAACTAATCTATCTAAAAGGCCATGAAAAAATCGGATGGAAAGTCTATATTAAGCCAAAAGAAAAATGAGAATAAGCTTGGAACTGCTCTTCCTTTAAGCTTGGAAATGAGCAAAATAGCAAATCCTGGGATACTTAGGTGGGACCAATATCACTGGCATCATTATACAATGGACTTCATCAGAAATCCATAAGATACAATTGCTTTGTGGCATCTTAGTGGAGCTCGCATAATCTTTTGCTGAATCATTAAACTTCATGGATCCTTTTGTTAGCGTTTCCTTTTATGTGCCCACATAAATATATGATTAATTTATCATTTATTTATTCTAAATGATAATTATGATATCTGATTTTATCAGATATTTAAATTTAAGTGATAATGATGGTTTAATAAAGCTAATTTCCTATTGGTTCATTTTTTGGGAAGTTATTATCCGATAACCTCTCTTTGATGGAAAGAAAAATTTATCGTATTATCAGATTGGTCATCTCTCTCCTATATAGTCTGTTTGACCATCAAAACAGATAAGGAAGAGAATTAGGAAAGATGGAGAAACTCAATCTGTTGTTAACCCATACGCAGCCTCTCGTTCCTCGTTAACAAATAACAAATATCAATGGATCAAGGTACGCATTTTTGGTTTATGTTTTCATGTAAAAATTATTTATTCTAAGATCTTGGCCATTATGTTTATTAAAGAAAATAATTTAATGGATCTTACATGTGGTATCAGAGCCTTGATTGAAAAATTTATGATTTTTCATTATGAATCTATCTTTGACGGTTCTAATATATATATATATATATATATATATATATATATATATATATATATATTGTTATTATAATCAAGATGATTAGAATAGCATAATGTTAATTGTGATTATTGTATGACTCTTTGGTTTAAGGTTTGGATCGTTGTCTTTTCTCTATTTTTTTATCACTTTTTGATCTTATGAAGAATAAAGAACGTACAAAATAAAGAAACCCGTTCTTCCGCGTGGTGGAATTAAAGAACCAAAAAGGCCCGTTTCATAAAGTCGTCTCCTCTTCCCCTCTTCCACTTAAGCCTCAAGAGCCTTGTTTAAAGAAACCGCCAGAAAAAAAGGGGAGGCTTTCCCCTTTCCTTTGGGAATTCTCCCTCTTTTGTAACACGCAGAAATCACGAATACATGAAGCGAGAGAGGGACGTGGCCTCCTTGCCTCTCAAGGACGTGGGTCTTGCAACGTACGGAAGTGTAGGAGTGGGATTCAGTAGGATTAAGGATTAAAATAAAAGAAGAAGTGGGATTTCATGGACATACGTGAATCTTCATAAAGAGTCTTCACATATTCTTTCTACAAAAGCTTTTTACGTAATAATGGCATGAAAGAAAAATAAAATAAAATAGAGATTGCAGTGGTTCAAACCTATAACTAACATGTTTGAAAGAAAACATGTTACCACTCCACTAATGTAATCTTAACGACAAATGAAAGTTCAAAATATTTTTTTTTCGCAAGAAAATTTCATTATAAAATTATATGGATACACTTAAGTCTTTTGTATTCACGCATGATATCATCATTAATTAATTTTGATGTCTATATTATGTAATTTGTTAGTCACCAAAGTGGCCAAATTTGAAAGTTTATAGATATCAAATTTAATTAAATAATTCAATTACTCATAATTATGTGATGCTTATAAATGAATGACATAATTGCTTAATTTTTATGAGTATATTGAAGTTTATTGATTATAAATATTTAAGGGCCGCCCAAAGGTTGACTAGTTATTTTATAATCTATGGACATGATGTGGTCAATTAATATGCTTGGTTAGGTATGTTTAGCATATCCAAAGATAGCAAACATATCTAATTTGAGTATATATAATGGCCAAGTATGTAAAATTAAAATTAAGCATCAATTATGTTTACTGTTGTATATTGTTGTATCACCCAAAGGAGAACTTCAATATGCACTTATTGTTTACTTGATAGAGTCTGAATATTTATTTAAATATATTACTCAAAGCATTAACATGTGAGCATATTTTATTTGTTCCCGTTTCTCTTCATCCGCAAGCTATGTCTGTTCAAACATTCAATGGGCTTAATTTCTCTGAATGGTGCGAACAAGTTCAGTTTCATCTTGGTGTTCTGGATCTTGATTTGGCACTCATGAATGAGAAACCCACTGCTCTTACTAGCTCTAGTAGTGCTGAACAGAGGTCTTTCCATAAGACTTGGGAAAGATCAAACAGACTTAGCTTGATGTTCATGCGAATGACTGTAGCAAACAATATCAAGTCTACAATTCTTGCTACTAAAAGTGCTAAGAAATTTATTAAGTTTGTGGAAGCACGTTCCCAATCTAACTCTACTGATAAGTCACTTGCTGGGACATTGATGAGTACTTTAACCAACATTAAGTTTGATGGTTCTCGTACTATGCATGAGCATGTTGTTGAAATGACAAACATAGCAGCGAGACTAAAGACTATGGGATTGGAAGTGAATGAGAATTTTCTTATGCAATTCATTATCAATTCCTTACCTCCTGAGTATGGTCCATTTCACATGAGCTATAACACTATGAAGGATAAGTGGAATGTGAATGAACTACAAAGTATGCTCATTCAAGAGGAAGCAAGAATTAAGAAACATGGAAATCATTCTATTAATCTCATGGGTCAGCAAGGAGCTGGAAAGAAATCAAAGAAAGATAAGGAAGGAAAGAGCAAGCAATGACCACTAAAGATAAATGGGTCATCTGCTCAAATCCACAAGAAGGAACAAAAGGATGATAAGTGTCACTTTTGCAAAAAGCATGGACACTATCAGAAAGATTGCCTGAAACGTAAGGCATGGTTCGAAAAGAAAGGTAAGCCTACGGCTTTTGTATGTTTCAAATCAGACCTAACAGAAGTTCCTTATAATACTTGGTGGATGATACTGGTTGTACCACTCATATTTCTAATACGATGCAGTGATTCCTTACGATCCAAACCATAAACCCAAATGAAAACTGTCTCAATGGAAACAGAGTCAAAGTTCCAATTGAAGCTGTTGGAACTTATCGTTTGATTCTAGACACTGGACATCATTTAGACCTTTTCCAAACACTTTATGTCTTCTATTTCTCGTAATTTAGTTTCTTTATCCAAACTTGACTCAGTTGGATATTCTTTTAAATTTGGAAATAGATGTTTCAGTTTGTTTAAACATAATCATCTTATTGGTTCTGGTATTCTTTATGATGGTTTGTACAAATTTAAGCTTGATAGTCTTTTTGCTGAGACATTGTTAACCTTGCATCATAATGTTGGTACTAAACGTAGTTTAGTGAATGAACAATCAGCTTACTTGTGGCATAAATGTTTGGATCGTATATCCAAAGAAAGAATTGAGAGATTAGTAAAGAATAAAATCCTTCCTGATTTAGACTTTACTAATCTTGGGATTTGTGTGAATTGTATTAAAAGAAAACACATAAAATAGACAATCAAGAAAGTGCCACAAGAAGTAAATAGCTCCTTGAAATTATACACACCGATATATGTGGGCCTTTTGATGTTCCATCCTTTGGTGGAGAAAAGTATTTTATCACCTTTATTGATGATTTTTCACGTTATGGCTATGTCTATTTGTTGCATGAAAAATCTCAATCGGTAAATGCTCTAGAAGTGTTTATCAACGAGGTTGAAAGACAACTAGATAGAAAAGTGAAAATTGTTAGGTCTAACATAGATGGTGAATATTATGGAAAGTATGATGAATATGGACAATGCCCTGGTCCATTTGCCAAATTCCTTGAAAAGCATGGCATATATGCTCAATACACAATGCCTGAAATACTAGAACAAAATGGTATTGCAGAAAGGCGTAATCGAACTCTAATGGACATGGTTAGGAGTATGTTAAGTAATTCATCATTACTCTTATTATTGTGGATGCATACTTTAAAGACCGCTATGTATTTGCTACATAGGGTTTCTAGTAAGGCAGTTCCAAAGTCTCCTTCTGAAATGTGGACAGAAAGGAAACCCATTTGAGACATTTACATGTTTGGGGTTCCCCGGTGGAAGTAAGGATTTACAATCCACATGAAAAGAAGTTGGACTCAAGAACAACCAGTGGTTTCTTCATTGGTTATCCAAAAAGATCAAAAGGATATAAATTTTATTGTCCTAACCATAGTACAAGAATTGTTAAATCTGGAAATGCAAGGTTCATTGAGAATAATAAAATTAGTGGGAGTTTGGAACCACATAAAGTGAAAATCCAAGAAGTTGAGGTGCAAGTTTCTTCACCTATAACTTCTTCTCAAGTTGTTATTCCTAGAGTTGTTGAACCTTTTAATAACTTTCAAGAACAATAAATTAATGATCAAACACCACAGAATGATGATTACTAATGAACTTGCAATAAACGAACCCAATGAAGTAGTATTAAGAAGGTCTCAATGACAAAGAAGAACCACTATTTCTGATGATTATGTAGTTTATCTACAAGAATCAGATTTTGATTTGGGTATTAATAATAATCCAGTTTCTTTTTCACAAGCCATGCAAAGTGCTAATTCATCTAAATGGTTAGATGTCATGCAAGATGAGTTAAAATCAATGGATTACAATGCAGTCTGGGATCTTGTTGAATTGCCTGAAGGTTGTAAAAGAGTTGGGTGTAAATTGGTCTTTAAGACCAAACGCGACTCAAATGGTAATATTGAACGTTGTAAAGCCAGACTTGTTGCCAAAGGTTTTACTCAAAAATGTGGCATTGACTATACAGAGACCTTTTCTCCCATCTCTAAGAAAGACTCATTTAGAATTATTATGGCACTGGTAGCTCATTATGATTTGGAGTTGCATCAAATGGATGTGAAAACCGCCTTTCTAAGTGGAAGTTTGAATGAAGAGGTTTATATGGACCAACCTGAAGGCTTTTTATTTGAAGGAAAGGAACACATGGTGTGTAAACTGAAGAAGTCAATATACGGACTTAAGTAAGCTTCCCGACAATGATATCTTAAGTTCAATGATACCATTACATCATTTGTATTTAAAGAAAATACCGTTGATCGGTGTATATATCTGAAGGTCAGTGGGAGCAAAATCATATTTTTGATTCTGTATGTTGATGATATCTTGCTAGCTACTAATGACCTTGGCCTTTTATATGAGACCAAGAATTTTCTCTCTAAGAACTTTGAAATGAAAGATATGGGTGAGGCATCCTATGTGATTGGAATTGAAATATTTTGTGATAGATCACAAGGAATGTTAGGTTTGTCTCAGAAGGCATATATTAATAAAGTTCTTGAGAAATTCAACATAAACAAATATTCTATAAGTGTGTTCCAATTCAGAAGGGAGATAAATTCAACCTAATGCAATGTCTAAATAATGAATTGGAACATAAACAAATGGAATAAATTCCTTATGTTCCTTATGCATAAAGGAATATTCAGACTCAGATTTTGCTGGATGTGTTGATACTAGAAAGTCCACATTTGGCTATTTATTCCTTTTAGCTGAAGGTGCAACCTCATGGAAAAGTGCAAAGCAGTCTGTTATTACTGCATCTACTATGGAAGCTGAGTTTGTGGCATGCTTTGAGGCCACAATTTATGGTTTATGGCTGCGAAATTTTATTTCAGGACTTGGGGTTGTCGACAGTATTGCCAAGCTGCTGTAAATTTATTGTGATAACTCTGCAGCAGTCTTCTTTTCTAAAAACGACAAGTATTCAAAGGGTGCTAAACATATGGAATTGAAATACTTTGCCGTTAAAGAAGAAGTTCAGAAACAAAGAGTGTCAATTGAACATATTAGCACCAATTTCATGATTGCAGATCCGCTGACTAAAGGGTTGCCGCCAAAGACATTTCATAAACATGTCGAAAGAATGGGCATTATTGAAAACCATTAGTGATGTTATGTTTAAAACTTTAAGTTTCTTATGTATTTGACACTCTGAGCTCAATTAATTGTTGTTTCTGAATCACTTATGGATCCTGTTTACTTATGCTGGTATATATAAATGAATTATGAGAATATTAACAGGATTTGTCTTTGATAAAGACATTATTGTTAGACCTTATTGCAATTCACATTATAGGTCATGTTAAGTATAGAACTAGTAATGTGATACATGGAAGGGAGTACGTCAAAACAATAGCATACAACCACCATGATCCTTATTAATTTTTTGCTTAATTATGATTTCATATTTGACCAATGTTATGAAGGATTTTAGCTTCTGTTATGTGCATTATGATTGATTATTAAACCAGTATGTTTAATATCTCACATGGGCCAAGTGGGAGAATGTTAGCGTTTCCTTTTATGTGGCCCACGTGGATATATGATTGATTTATCATTTATTTATTCTAAATGATAATTATGATATCTGATTTTATCAGATATTTAAATTTAAGTGATAATGATGGTTTAATAAAGCTAATTTCCTATTGGTTCATTTTTTGGGAAGTTGTTATCTGATAACCTCTCTTTGATGGAAAGAAAAATTTATCGTATTATCATATTGTCCTCTCTCTCCTATATATAGTCTATTTGACCATCAAAACAGATAAGGAAGAGAATTAGAAAAGAGAAAGAAACTCAATCTGTCGTTAACCCATACGCAGCCTCTCGTTCCTCGTTAACAAATAACAAATATCAATGGATCAAGGTACGCATTTTTTGTTTATATTTTCATGTAAAAATTATTTATTCTAAGATCTTGGCCATTATATTTATTAAATAAAATTCTTTAATGAATCTTACACCTTTACTATGGATGAAGCTAATCAAAACTCCTCCCTTATCAACTTGCTTACCATGCCCTCAAGAGTTGTTAATACCCTATCATGGAAGTTCACTAAGAGTAGTATTTTCATTGTTAAATCTTTATATAAATTCCTTAACTATGATGGCTTGAATAGGTTATATCATAAAATTATTTGGAGAACAACTATTCCACTAAAGCACAAGGTGTTCTTATGGTTAGACTTAACGAATCGACTACACGCAAAATTAAGATGTTATGGTAAAGAAAGAAGTAATGGTTGTCCAATATAGAGAGCTTTAGTGGAATTTGTTAGTCATTTATTCCTTAAGGTAGTGTTTGAAATAGGGGATAAGAGGGGATATCCCTCTGGATATCCCCTCTTATTCTCAAAAGTCATAACTATAAGGGATAGCTGGGAATAAAGTTAACAAAAGGGATTGATATGGCCGATCGGGTCAAAGAACACGCGAGCCAATTCCTTGGCGATTGGGCTCAGCACGGCTTACCCCGACTTCGGCGTCGGCCACAGCCCATCTCGACCTCCGTGTCGTCCACGGCCCACCTCGACCTCCTCATCGGCCGCAGCCAGTCTAGACCTTGGTCACGGTGTCGGCGTCGGCCACGGCCCATCTCGACCTCCGTGTCGGCCATGGCCCACCTCGACCTCCTCGTTGACCGCAGCCAGTCTAGGCCTTGGTCACGGTGTCGGCGTCGTCCACAGCCTACCTCGACCTTCGCATCGGCCACGGCCCACCTCGTCCTCCTCATCGGCCGCAGCAAGTCTAGGCCTTGGTCAAGGTGTTGGCATCGGCCACGGCCCATCTCGACCTCCGTATCGGCCACGGCCCACCTCGACCTTCTCATCGGCCGCAGCCAGTCTAGGCCTTGGTCACGGTGTCAGCGTCGGCCACAGCCTACCTCGACCTCCGCATCGGCCACTGCCCATCTCGACCTCCATGTCGGCCATGGTCCACCTCGACCTCCTCGTCGGCCGCAGCCGGTCTAGGCCTTGGTCACGGTCTCGGCGTTGGCCATGGCCCATCTCGACCTCTATGACGGCCGCGGCCCATCTCGACCTCTGCATCAGCCACGGCCCATCCAGACCTCCTCGTCGGCTATGGCCCACCTCGGCTTTCGTGTCGGCCACAGCCAGTCTAGGCCTTGGTTACGGTGTCGGCATTGCTTCGGTGTCAGCCCCGGCGTCGGTCTCAGCGTCGGCCTCCGGCGGCAATCATCCACGTTCAAGCTACGTGGTCCACTTCCCTCGAGAATGGCGGACCACGTCACCACGAGCACGCCCGCTACGCGAGCGGTGGACGTGCTCCCTCCTGGCGCCGCTAACAACGGGCGTGGCCCCATGATCAGTCCCATGACCCGTACTTTGTGGCACGTTGAAGACCAGAAACTAATAACCGTCTGAAGGAGGCTTGACCACGACGGACGGATGGTAAGAGGGATTCTCGAACAGGTAAAAAAGGCCTCCAGCCCTTGAGGTAGGGGGCTCAAGCTCTATCCAATCATCACAACGTTATCCATTCCTGTTCCCCAGATCACTAACTTGGGCGTCGGAGGGTCCCCGCCGGAGTCACCGGTCCGGGACTTTCCTTGCAGGTTCCCGAGCGAAGGAAGAAGTCTCGCCGTTCTCCTCAAAGGCCCGCAAGAATTCCTGCCCACTGGATGCTCATTAAAGGTGATTTGACGGCAACAGATTGGCGCGCCAGGAAGGGGGAAGAGCGTGAGTAGCAAGGCGTGTAGGGGAGAAAGTGGCCAAGCTCTCACTCCCTCCTTACCCGAAGAAGAGATGGTGGTGACTCGTGCTCAAGAGGCTTCCACCAGCCTGGCTGGGGGCAGCCAGCGAGGGCCGAGCAGCCGGAGGCCCTCCCACCAATTCATCCCTCACCACCATGCCAAGGTGATAGGGTCACCGCCCTCGCTCAGGAGGTGCGGTCCCTTGCGGCGGTGATTCGGGAACTCCAACAACAGTCGGTGGCCGCTCAACCTCCGCCGCCACCCCACTCCTTGGAAGAAGTTGCGGCACAGCCCAGCCAACAATCCACCCGTGGAGGACAATCCCGACGGAAGGCTCACCGCCGTCGGGACGTTCCCACCAGAGAAGATCTCCTGACAGTCCCTCTCCCCGGCGATCCCGGGACAAGGCCCGGGGAAGGGGTAGCCCGTCGACACCGCCCGTCCCCCCATTCCCTATCTACCTCGTCAGGAGAGGAGTCCACAGGCGAGAGGATCCACCTCCGCGCAGAAAGGCGACGGGAGGAGCGCTACCGGCATTTAGAGGAGCTCGGCCAACGACTGACCAATCAGTCGAAGGCAAAATATGACAGTCGCCCCCCACTGACAAGGCGGATCATGGAAGAACCCGTCCCTTCCCGATTTCGCCTTCCTCAGCTGGATCCTTATGACGGCACTACCGATCCCCTAGATCACTTGGAAAGCTATAAGGTGCACATGCAGGTCCAGGGAGCATCGGACGCTCTTCTATGCATTGCTTTCCCAGCCACCCTACGAAAGGCTGCGAGGGCTTGGTATTCCCGTCTACCTCCTCGTAGTATCAGTTCATTCAGACAGCTGGAGAAAGCTTTTCTCGCTCACTTCGACGCAAGCCGACGGATCCCTCGGGTGGCAGACAGCCTCTTTGCCATCCGACAGAAGAGTGGGAGACTCTTCGGGACTTCGTCGCCCGCTTCAAGGAGGCGGCGATGGAGGTTTACCATCTTGACGACTCGGTGGCCACCTTGGCCTTGAAGCGTGGGCTCCGCCCTTTCCCGCTTCGCGTATTCATTAGACAAGAAGCCCCCGAGCTCGTACGCTGAGTTGCTGAGTCGAGCTCAGAAATATATCGCGCTGATGAGGCCGACTCCTCTCGGCGGGAAACTGAAGAAGGCCCCAGCAAAAAGCAAGTTCGATCAGAGTCTGGAGGGCCTCACACCAAGAAGCCCGAGCCACCTCGCGGGGACAGTCGGCCATGGACTTTCGCCCCCGTAGGTGAGCGTTACACCCCTCTGTTAGCCCCGATTTCCCACATTCTTATGGAAATCGAGGGTGAGCCCTATCTCAAGCGCCCCGCGCCCCTGAAGCCTGGAGTTCCTCGCAACAAGAACCTGTATTGTCGTTTCCATCGAGATCACGGCCACGACACAGAAGACTGCCGACAGCTGAAGAAGGCCATAGAGGAGCTCATCCAGCAAGGGCACCTCGGTCAGTTTGTCCGGAGAGGAAATCCAGCGGCACCAGGCCCTTCGGCACCACCCACTCAGCAAGCCAATGTTGACAACACCCCGACTGGGAAGACTGTGGCAATGATCTCCTGGGGAGCGGGGGGCACCTCAAAAAGACATCGGGGGGGTAGATAACATTGTAATTCCTTTCTCTGAAAGAGATTTAGAGGGGGTAGATAACCCGAATGATGAAAGCATCGTTGTATCCATGACAATTGCTAAACATCCTGTAAAGAGAATATTAGTTGATAGTGGAAGCTCGGCCGATATTCTGACGTATGACGCATTTGTTTGTATGAACTTGCTTTTGGATTCTCTTCGGCCAGTGACGACGCCCCTCGTTGGCTTCACCGGAGATGCGGTGAAAGTTGAGGGAGAAATTGCTCTCCCCGTCACGGCTGGAACTTCACCACCAGAGCACGATCTTCATAAAGTTCCTGGTGGTGAGAGTTCCTCTGCATATAACGCTATTCTCGGCCGGCCAGGTTTAAATCTGCTGGATGCCATTATCTCGACAAAGAGGTTGCTGGTCAGGTTCCCCACTCGTCACGGGATCGGGAAATGCGGGGCGAAAGAAGCCCGGTGTCCCTCTGCTACCACACGACCCCTAGCCTTCAGTCCGCACTTCCCTCGCCGACTTCTGAATTGACGGACCCGAGAGAGGCCGAGAAGAGGGGGGAACCGGCGGGACATCTGTTGACTTTTCCCTTAGGAGAGGACCCAACGAGAACCATCCAGATCGGGGCCTCTCTCCCTGAGGAGGAAAGGAGTCGGCTCCTCGATTTCCTCCGAGCCAACGCCGATATTTTTGCATGGGCACCGACCGACATGCCAGGTATACCATCCGAGGTAATTACTCATAAACTCAACATCAAATCTAATTGTAGGGCGGTCCGGCAAAAGAAGAGAAGCTTCGCCCCGAGCGCCAGAAAGCCGTTGACGAGGAGGTCGTAAACTGATCGCCGCCGGCCACATTCGGGAGGTCTATTATCCCGATTGGCTGGCCAACGTAGTGATGGTACGAAAAGCCAATGGAAGCTGAAGGATGTGTGTCGACTTCACTGATCTCAACAAAGCCTGCCCCAAGGACAGCTTCCCGCTCCCCAGGATCGATCAGTTAGTGGACGCCACATCCGGTCACGAGACTCTCAGCTTCATGGATGCATTCTCGGGATACAACCAGATCAGAATGGAGCCTTCAGACGAAGAAGCCACCTCCTTCGTGACCGAAAAGGGGATCTACTGCTATAAAGTCATGCCCTTCGGGTTGAAAAATGCCGGGGCTACATACCAAAGATTGATGAATAAGGTCTTCGAGGGTCAAATCGGGCGCAACATGGAAGTATATGTAGATGACATGCTGACCAAAAGCATCCGAGCTGGCGACCACCTATCTGATCTAATGGAGACCTTCAGCAACCTTCGTCGGTTTCAGATGAGGCTGAATCCCCGAAATGTGTTTTCGGAGTCGCAGCAGGCAAATTCCTAGGATTCATGGTGACACAACGAGGAATAGAGGCGAACCCGGACAAGATCCAAGCTATCCTAGATATGAGGCCGCCGGTGAATAAAAAGGAAATCCAGCGCCTGACCGGAAGACTAGCAGCTCTGAGCCGCTTCCTATCTAGATCGGCTGAGCGGAGCCTCCCCTTCTTCAAAGCCTTGCGAAAAGTCAACACCTTCGAATGGACGGATGATTGCCAAAAGGCCTTTGAGAGCTGAAGAATTTCCTATCGACTCCGCCGCTACTGTCGAAACCGATGGAGGGAGAAAACCTCTTTTTGTACCTGGCCGCTTCTCAGGAGGCTGTCAGTTCGGTCCTCGTCCGGATAGACACTGAAGGATCGCAGAAGCCGGTATATTACACCAGCAAAGTGCTCCATGACGCGGAGACCAGGTACACCAAAACCGAAAAAATTATTTTCGCTCTAATAGTGTCGGCTCAACGTCTCAGGCCTTATTTCCAAGCCCACTCAATCATAGTGCTAACGGATCAGCCCCTGAGGACAATCTTATCCCGCCCTGATACCTCCGGTCGGCTGGCAAAGTGGGCGCTCAAGTTGGGAGAATTCGACCTGACCTTCAAACCAAGGTCGAGTATGAAATCCCAAGTCTTGGCGGATTTCCTGGTTGAGTGCACCTGGACCGATGAGCAACCAGGGAAGCTCCGACGAAACCCCGGAGGCGCCGACCGCGGATGCGAGGAAGGATTGGATCCTTCATGTGGACGGGGCTCAAACTCTCAAGGGAGCGGTGCCGGGATCATTCTCGCCGGTCCCGACAGTGTAACGATTGAGTATGCCCTTCGTTTCCTCTTTCCCGCCACGAACAATCAGCCGAGTACGAAGCCTTGTTGGCAGGGATGAGGCTCGCCAGAGAACTTAAAGTGGAGCATCTCAGAGCATATACCGACTCCCAACTCGTCTCGGGGAAAATCACGGGGAGTATGAAGCTCGGGATCCTATCATGTCCCGATACTTGGACAAGGTCCAGTCGGAGTCCCTCCCCTTCGCCCATTTCAGTGTCAGCTATGTTCCCGGGAAGAGAATGCTCGGGCCGATGCGTTGTCCCGCCTGGCCACCTCGGCCGATGAAACTTTGGGGAGGACTTACGTAGAGCATTTGCTAGTCCCAAGCATCGAGGCGGTGGAGGAGGCCCTGCCAATTGAACAGAAGCCTTCTTGGATGGACGCTATGTTCAATATCTCACTGATGGTGTCCTTCCCAAGGACCCTTCCAAGGCCAAACTCCTCAAGTGGCGAGCCTCCAAATTCCTGATAATGGATGGACGCCTGTATCGGAGGTCCTTCTCGTATCCCCTCCTCAAGTGTCGGTCCCGCTGAGGCCGATTACATCCTCCGTGAAATTCATGAGGCGCATGCGGGAACATCTGGGGGCAGAGCCCTAGCATATAAGGCCCTCCGTCAAGGCTATTATTGGCTGACCATGCGGGAAGACGCGGCCGAATTGGTGCGAAAATGCGACAGCTGCCAACGTCACGCCAACATCCAGCGGCAGCCCACTCTCACTTGAATCCCATCTCTGCTCCATGGCCCTTCGCCCAATGGGGGATGGACATTTTGGGACCATTTCCTCCAGCCTCCGGTCAACGGAGATTTTTGCTAGTTGCTATCGACCACTTCACCAAATGGGTGGAGGCCGAAGCTCTAGCCAAAATAACCGAAGCTAGAGTGAGAGCTTTCTTTTGGAAGTCCATAATCTCCGTTTTGGACTTCCCAGCACTCTCATCACAGATAACGGCCGACAGTTTGATAACGCCCCCTTCAGGAAATTTTGTAACGAATTAGGAATCACTCAGAGATTCACCTCTGTCGGACACCCACAGACCAATGGAGGCTGAAGCAATTAATCGTACAATTCTACAAGGGCTTCGGACACGGCTTGATGACTTTAAAGGAAGGTGGGTGGAGGAGCTTCCCCAGGTCCTGTGGGCCTATCATACGACCCCGAGAAATCCCACCGGCGAAACCCCGTTCAGTCTGGTTTTTGGATCCGAGGCCGTCATTCCTGTGGAAATCGGGGTCCCCAGTCCTCGAGTAGAAGCCTACAATGAAGAAGACAACTCGCCCAACTAAGGGCCAATTTGGATCTCATCGAGGAGACGCGCACCAAGCACGGATCAAGATGGCCGCTTATCGACAAAGGGCGGCAAAGTATTACAATGCCCGCGTTAGACCCCGGACGTTCCGTCCCGGGGACCTGGTCCTCCGGAGGGCTGAGATTTCGAGGCCAACGGAGGGAGGGAAGTTATCACCTAACTGGGAGGGGCCCTACCGGGTTGCGGAGGCCCTTCCCCGAGGAGCTTACCGACTCGAGGAACTCAAGGAAGGCCGCTCCCACGAACTTGGAATTCTGACAACCTTCGCCGGTACTACCAGTGACGTGCTCAACTGAATGGTTGTAGGTTCGGATACTCCACTCCTTCAAATTATTTAAATGAAAATGCACTTCTCACGCATCATTTCACATTACCTCTTTGTCCTACGATCATGTCACAAAAGCCCGACTCCGCGTCGGCACAAAGCCCGACGCGTCGGCACTCCCCGCATCGGCACCAAAGCCCGACTCCCGCGTCGGCACCAAAGCCCGACTCCCGCGTTGGCACCAAGCCCGACTCCCGCATCGGCACCAAAGCCCGACTCCCGCGTCACAAAGCCCGACTCCCCGTCGGCACAAGCCCGACTCCCGTCGGCAACAAAGCCCGACTCCCGCATCGGCACCAAGCCCGACTCCCGAATCGGCACCAAAGCCCGACTCTCGCGCGGCACCAAAGCCCGACTCTCGCGCCGGCACCAACCCGACTCCGCGTCGACACTCTTTGGGGTCAGGAGGGTCCCTGGCACGGAATCGGATCACTCCCATGGTATCACTCCAAATGCCTATCGACGAACGCACATGAAACATGCTGGCGAGGCCACATCACGGGGTCTCTCAACAAAACAACGCCAAAAGATCGGGATCACAAGGCCGTTTAGCCCATCAGTAGCTTGACATCGATGGTCAAGAATCAACGCATACTGATCCCCGAGCGTCCCTACTTAGACTATAAGAGGCCTCTCTGGACGGGCTGATGTGATTCCGTGCAAATCCTAAGAATGCGAATAGATCACGATGACTAGTGGCTTGGCGAGCTAGACGTCGATAGCGTAAAAAGAAGAGTAGGGGGGTCGACGGTTCTAACACAAAGTCAAAGGGTGTTCTCTTTTCATAGATCAGTTAAACTTTTACAAAATGCCGACCATAGTCGGACTTGGATACATTGCAAAAAAAAGATCCAAAACCACAGGCGGGGCTTCAGTCCTTCGCTGGAACGGTGCCGGCTAGGGGGGTGGTACCATCGGCCGGAGCGGAACCCTGGTGGACATCTTCACCCTCGAGGTCTCCTTCTTCAGGTTCTAAATCTTTAAGGCCTTCGACACCAAAGACCTTCATTGCCTTATCTCGGCAGCAATGAAAACCCTGAAGATAGGCGTCGGCACCCGTTTCGGCCACCTCCTCAATAAAGATCGGGAATTCCTGTAGTTCTCCACGGCTCTCTTCCCCGCCTCGGCCACCTCATTGGCAAAGGCTGGAGAGTTCTGGTAGTTTCCACGCTTTCTTCCCCGCCTCGGCCACTCATTGGAAAAGACTGGAGAGTTCCTGTAGTTTTCCACGGCTTTCCCCGCCGCCTCAGCCATGTTCTCCACAGCCCGAGCTGCCGTTTCGGCCTCGGCTGCCCTCTTATCGCGGCCTTCACTGCCTCTGCGGCCTCAGCAGTTTTGATGTCAGCCAGGCGGGCCACTCTCGGCGATTTCGTTTTCTCCTCGGAGGATCTCAGCTCGGATTTGGCCACTTCGAGCTGGGCCTTGACGTCGGCCAATTCCGCCTCGGCGGCCATCAACTTCCCTCAGCGGTGAGAGCGCGCTCGAGGGCTTTGCGCATCTGTTGCTGCTGCTATCATTTTGGCCTGCGCTTGGGACCGGACTATTTCGAGCCTCTCTGCCTCCCCAGCCTGAGTCAGCTTGAGAGCGTCTTCAGCTTTCGTAGCTCGATCCGGCACTCAAAGGCTTCTCGTCGGTAGCGATCGAGCGACGCTCCCCGCTGGCAACAAGGGCTTGGGTGGTTGAAGATATTTACCATCTGCACATCCAGGCCAATGTCAGTTACCTAAAGTGGGTACCCATGGAAAACAAATAGGATTAGAATGTAAACGGTTGCTTACCCAGAGCATGGCCGTCTGGCCATCTTTGAAGAGGATTCGGGAGTTGGTCCGCATGATCTCCTCCCGAATCGCAGGCGTGGATGCCGCCGACAGCAGCTTCCCGGTGAGGTGGGGGTGGTTCATAAGAGATGGCCGCAAGGAGACCGGTCCTATCCTGTCCCCAGTGGGCTCGGACGCGGCGTTGTGGGCCTCGTAGCCCACGACGGCCTTCTGCCTCTTATCAACCGATGCCTCTCTGGCCTGAGGATCATCCCTCGGGGCCGGCCCGGTAGTCGATGGATCCGGGCGCTCAGTCGCCTGGCTGAGCCCTTGACTCCTCTGGGCATACCCGCAGTCTGGTCAGCACTCCGGGGAGCGGTGCAGGATCGTCGCGGCGGCAGCGGAGTAGGCGAGTCATGGAGGCCGTGGCGATGATTGCATATCGACAAGGAGGGGGCGATGGAGTAGGAAGCTTGGGGACGTCAGCGGAGTAGGCGGTGAGGTGGCGATGATTGCATAGGGGATCGACAAGGAGGAGGTGATGGAGTAGGAAGCTTGGGGACGTCCCAGAACACAGGTGGCGATTGGGATCGAGGCCTTTTTCTCGACCCCTCGGCCCCATCATTCGGCCCTTTCCTCTTCTTGACAGCTGCCTTGTGGAAAGCCTCGGCCGGGATGGTGATCTTCATAGCTGCACAAAACGAATGTGCTATAAAAAAAAAAGAAAAGAAAGAAAGAGAGAATTGGATCGAAAGGAAAAATGTCATCTTCGAAGAGGCCCTCACCGTCATCGGGAGCGATGCCGGCGTGCGGAGGTTGTCCTCCGACAATAGCTCTCAATATGATGGGATTTCGGTCGCCAGGAGAAGATTGAAGGCTTCTTGATCTCTCGGAACTACCGAGATGTTCTTGTTAGCCTCGGTATTGGGCGTGCCCCATTCCCTTCTTACCCCGTCCACCTCGGCGAAGAAGAATCGAGATTTCATCCCTTTATGGATGAAGGGAGACCTAACCTGAGAGCCCTACCCGGNAACATATACATTTATGATATTGAGATTATCGATTCTGTTTTGATTTATGAAATCTAGATTTTCTATCACTAATACCCAAAATAATTTTGAGAGATAGTCTATAAAGAATGTACTTTATACTAGTGTAGTTGATTGTTTATTGTATGCAAAGATTTGCACTGCTAGGTACTGCTTATGTAGTAAGTATTCTTGAAAGATATTTATCAAACATTAGTTTGAACGTTGAAAGGCTACCAAGATAGAGATAAGTACTTGATCAAAAAAAATAAAGGTTTTGTGCTAATCTATAGGAAGATAATAATCTTGAGTAATTAATTACTCAGATTCAATTTTTGGCTAGGTATCTTATGATATGAAATCCATTTCAAGCAATACTTTTATATTGGCTAAAAGAGCTATATTTTGTAAGTGTTGAGATATACTTATGGCTTCTTGTATTATGTAGGTTGTCTTTGTTGCATATTATAGAGCTGCAACATAGGTTATATGGTTAAAGAATTTTATCTTAAAACTTATTATTTATTTTGTCTCTAGATCACTAAACATTTATTGTGATGATTGTTTCATAATATGATTAGGGTTTTATGTGTGTGGTAGGAGAGAATACTCCCTTCTATACCCTACAAAAAAGTATTACGGGTTAATGGGACTACCATAATATTTATACAGTGAGGGTAAGGATCTCTCTTTGTGGCAATAAAATTTTATAGAATATATGCCCTACCCATTATGAGCTACTTATTTATAAGATCCATACTTAATATAAGGTCGTATTCCTCTAAAAAGCACCAAATAGCCTACTAACACAAATGATGATTACAAACCATAATGGGCTCACAAAATACTTTATTAATTCAACATTCGATTAATTCGAATGATGACGATGCTACTCCATATATTGAAAAATTTCTAATAATTAGTTCAAATGAACTTATCACCTTTCACAACTTGTGCATCTTCTAATTTGTAATTCTATATACTAAACTACTAAGCATACAATCAATGTAGGTCTTTTTGAGAGTCCTAACATATTACGAGATCTATCCCAATAGTCCTTAATGCCAAGAATAAAAGATGACACCTTAAGATCTTTCATATCATAAGTCTTGAAGAATAATTGCTTAATCTTACATAGCAGACTAAAATCATTATTAGAAGGTAGAATATTATAGGATACAAAGAAGATGAATTGCATCCACTAACCTAAAGGTATAGGCACTGATATGGCCGATCGGGTCAAAGAGCCGCGAGCCAATTCCTTGATAATTGGGCTCATCGCGGCCCACCTCGACTTTCGTGTCGATCGCGGCCCATCTAGGCCTCGGTGCCAGCTTCGGCATCAGCCACGGCTCATCTCGACCTCCGCATCGGCTACAGCCCACCTTAGTCTCGGTGATGGACTCGGCCCGTCTCGACCCTCGCATCGCCATGGCCCACCATTGGTCTCAGCGATGGACCCGGCCCATCTCGACCTCCGCATCGGCCTCGGCCTGTCTCGGCTCTGGCGTCGGCTTCGAGGTCGGCCTTGGTCTCAGTGTTGGCACCGGTTCGGTGTCGGCCTGGCATCGGTCTGGCGACGACCTCGGTGTCGGCCTCGGCATCGGTCTCAGCGTCGGCCTTCGGTGATGGTCTTCCACGTCCAAGCTACGTGGCCCACTTTCCTTGAGAATGGCAGATCACGTTACCATGAACGTGCCCGGTGACGTGCGCAATGAATGTGCTTTCCCCTGGCGCCGCTAACGATGGGTATGACCCCACGTTCAGTCCCATTACCCGTCCTTTGCGGCACATTGAAGACCAGAAATTAACAATCATTTGAAAGGGACTTGACCATGACGAATGGAGGGTAAGAGGGATCCTCGAACAGGTATAAAAGGCCCCCGATCCTTAAGGTAGGGGGTCAAGCTCTATCCAATCATTCAAAAATAACCATCCATGTTCCCCAAATCACTAACTTGGGCGTCGGAGGGTCCCCGCCGGAGTCACCGGTCCGAGACTTTTCTTGCAGGTTTCTGAGTGGAGGAAGGGGTCTCGCCGTTCTCTCAAGGCCGCGAGGATTTCTACCCACCTGACGTTCATTAAAAGTGATCTGGCGGCAACAGATTGGCACACCAGGAAGGGGGGAGCATGAGTGGCAAGGCGTGTAGGGAAGAAAGTAACCAAACTCTTACTCCCTCCTTATCCGAAGAAGAGATGGTAGTAACTCGTGCTCAAGAAGCTTCCACCAACCTAGCTGGGGAGCAGCAGGTGAGGGCCGAGCAGCCGAAGGCCCTCCCGCCAATTCATCCTTCACCACCATGCCAAGGTGATAGGGTCGCCGCCCTTGCTCAAGAGGTACGGTCCCTTGTCGCGGTGATTCGGGAACTCCAACAACAGTCGGCGGCCGCTCAGCCTCTGCCGCCACCCCACTCATTGGAAGAAGTTGCGGCGCAGCCCAGCCAACAATCCACCCGCGAAGGATAATTCTGACGGAAAGCTCACCGCCGTCAGGATGTTTCCACCAGAAGGAGATCCCCTGACAGTCTCTCTCCCCGGTGATCCCGAGACAAGGCCTCGGGGAAGGGTATAGCCCATCAACATCGCCCGTCCCCCCATCCCCTATCTACCTCGTCAGGAGAAGAGTCCACAGGCGAGAGGATTCACCCCTACGCAGAGAGAAAACTAGAGGAGCGCTACCGACACTTAGAGGAGCTCGGCCAACGACTGACCAATCAGTCGAGGGCGAAGTATGACAGTCGCCCCCCCTGACAAGGCGAATCATGGAAGAACCTGTCCCTTCCCGATTTCGCCTTCCTCAACTGGATCCTTATGACGACACTACCGATCCCCTCGACCACCTGAAAAGTTATAAGGTGCACATGCAGGTCCAAGGGCATCAGACGCTCTTCTATGCATCGCTTTCCCAGCCACCCCCTATGAAAGGATGCAAGGGCTTGGTACTTCCGTCTACCTTCTCGCAGTATCATTTCATTCAGATAGCTGGAGAAAGCTTTTCTCGCCCACTTCGACGCGAGCCGACGGATACCTCGGGTGGCAGACAACCTCTTTGCCATCCAACAGAAGAGTGGGGAGACTCTTCGGGACTTCATCGCCCGTTCAAGGAGGCAGCGATGGAGGTTTACCATCTTGACGACTCGGTGGCCACCTTGGCCTTGAAGCGTGGGCTCCGCCTTCCCGCTTCGCGTATTCATTAGACAAGAGTTGATACCACTTTCATACATCAAAGTACTTATTATAGTAAGACATTTATTTCTTAATACATCATAGTGTTTAATGCATCAAAATATTCAATTATTCAAATAAGTTCCTTCTTTCCCTTACTAATTTAAAAACATGTTGAGATACAATGTTAACAGATACGATAGAAAATGTTTGAGTTCATATATGCTTACATTCTTCTTCCCCTTAATATTTCAAATGTCATCTATATGCAATAAAAGTTTCATGGAAAAAATGATACCAACATCATATAATCCAAGTATTCTATAAATGTATCAAGCAATCTCAATATAAATATAGAAAATACATAGACATTCTATAGTAATCACCACATTAAAAATTACATATTTCAAAAGGTTTCTTACATATGTGACATGCAAATAAGATATTACAACAAAATATGCATCACCTCTGTCAAGTCCTTTTCATTTCACATATAACAATTTATTATAAGACATGATCAAGAAATGATACCACTGATAAAGTAGGCATTTAATAATCCAAGTCTTACAATATAATCATATCAAACAAGAAATATAAAAATCAAACTGATATCAATCATGCTTCTTTAAAGTTTCAAATCAATATTTTCATCAGTACCATTAGAATCTAATCTACATGATGAGCTCATAGGGGTACCGATACATTTGTATTTCTCCATGCCAATTTTGTTCAAGATTTCCTTGATGTACTTGGATTGGCTTATGAAGATTTTCTTTTTGATTGCTTGATTTAAAGTTCAAGAATATAATTGAGTTCATCATCATGCTCATCTCGAACTCCCCCTGCATGAGCTTACCAAAGTCTTAGCACAAAGAATTATTAGTGGCATCGAATATAATGTCATCTACATAAATTTACACTATCAACATATCATCATTTTCTCTTTTAACAAATAATGTCGTATTAATATTTTTACTAATGAATTTATTACTAATCAAGAATTTGCTCAATCTGACATACCAAGCCCGAGGTGCTTGTTTTAAACCAAACAAAGCTTTATTCAATTTGAACACATGGTTTGGAAATAAGTGAATCAAATATTGGTGGTTATTCAATAAATACTTGTTCAGCAATATATCCATTAAGAAAAGCACTCTTAATATTCATTTGATATAATTTAAAATTATAAAGCATGCAAATGCAAGGAGTGATCTAATAGCCTCTAGTCTAGCAATCAGGAACATGTGTTTCATCAAAATCAATATCTTCCTTTTGATTATATTCTTTGGCTATCAATCTTGCTTATTTCTAATGAAATTATCATGCTCATCCAACTTATTTCTAAATATCCATTTAGTTCCAATAATTAGATGATTATGTGGTCTATTAACTAGTGTTCATTATCATGCATGGCATTTAGGTTTAAATAAGAAACAAAAGCTAAATTATTACATGCATCCCTAAATGATGATCTAGTCTTAATATCATAAGATGGATCACTTAATATTAGCTCTTTAGGGTGATTATGGACATACCTCCATTTTCTTTCAAATTCAGCATTACTTTGGGGTTCATCATGTTGAATTTCTTCTTCATGTATCACTTGCATCGTTGAGTCCTCTTTCTCTTCTAAGGTAAGCTCCTTGATTTAATATTCAATTTTATCTGCATCATTTAAAATATTTCTCTTTCTTGATAGAAGATCATTGACTCATCAAATATTACATGAATGAATTCTTCTATAACTAAGGTCTTATCTTTTTTTACTACTATAATCATTAAAAAAAATTTTCAAAGTGTTGATTTTAAATTCCTTTCTATTATCACTTATATAGATAAAACAAAAAACCTTTTTCATTTGAAATGCTTCTAAATAATGTTTAAAATACAAAGTAAAACCCATGTAAATCATGAAAATCATCAATAATCATAAATCCATATGCAAAAGTTCTAACGGTCTAGAAGTTGAAATCATATTTTTAGACTTGAAAGAAATTCTATTTTGTTTTTCAAAAATTTCATGCATCATAAATTTTATCTTTTTGAAATTCAATTTTGGCAAACCTTTAACCAAATCGTTTTTGAATAATTTAGAAAGCAAATCCAAGCTGACATGAGCAAGTCTATGATGCCATAACTAAATTCATCAATTTTAGCATTCATGACAAACTAGACATTCAATATTTTGGTCATTCAAATCAATAATATAAGCATTTCTAAACTTATGACCAATAAATTTCATACAATTATCACTAGGATTAGTAGCAATGCAAAGAGATGATTTAAAATAATTTTAAAATAATTTTAAATCTTTATCATAAAGTTGGCTAATACTAAGCAAGTTATGTTTCAATTTATTTATAAGCAAGACATTATCAATAAAACTAGAGGGAGTGATACCACTTCTACCAATGCCAACAATTTTACCTTGACCATGATCTTCAAAGGTAACGACTCCTCCATCTTTTGCATTCAAAGTGATAAATTGAGGTTCATCACCCATCATGTGTCTCAAACATCCGCTATCTAGGTACCATTTTCTTTTTGCTCCATGAGTTGCAAGACACACGTGAACGCACAAAATCAAGTCTTGCTCCTAGGTACCCAAGCTTTTTGGATCCTTTAGGGTTAGTCCAAATGGTTTCTTTCGGAATGCATATCTTTTGAATATTATTGCATGCATATGACTTACGACCTTTTAAACCATATTTAAAATATATAATATTAGAAAAATCATTTTGTGAGATAAAAATATTTTTCAAGAATTTTTGTTTTCTGAGTGGATTGTATCCTAAGCCTGCTTTATCAAAAACTGCTTTTGACTTTCAAGAATCATATTAAGTTTAATAGAGCTTATGGTAAATTTATCTATTAAGGGTTAAGCTTCTCAACTTCAGTTTTCAAATTCTTGTTTTCTTATAGTAAAACTTCATTTTTTTCTAATAGTTTTTCCTTTTTCTAAAGTAAGATTTTAAACTTGATTTTTCAAATCTTTAATTTTTGAGTTGAGATTTGCAAAATCATCAATTAATTCATAAAATGCACCATGCAATTCTTCAAAAGTGAAATCATCTAAAAAACTAGGACTTACCTCTCTATTGTCCGCCATGAAACAAAGATTTGCTTTTTCATTCTCCTCTTCTTCTTTGAAGCTTGATGCATCACTATCGCTTCAGTGGCCATCATAGCTTTCTTTTTGATCTTCTTGGAACTTTTCTTTAAATGTGAACAATCATACTTACAGTTGATGGGGCCAATAAGCCCCATGGGCAACGGTAATCTCACTGGGGTCGGACCAGTCATTTTGAGTTGGCCTTGGAAAGACACCCCCTCGGCCTCAGCCAGTTAGCCCCTCGGCCTCGAGAAAACACCCCCGGCCTCGGCATGAATAGTGCTCGGCCATGAACAGTATCGGCCTCGGCATGAATAGTACTCGACCTCTTCCCTCGGCCTCGGCATGAACAGTGCTCGGCCATGAACAGTACTCGGCCTCGGCATGAATAGTGCTTGGCCATGAACAGTGCTCGGCCATGAACAATACTCAGCATCAGCATGAACAGTGCTCTGCCTCTTTCCCTTGGCCTCGGCATGAATAGTGCTCGGCCTCTTCCCCTCGGCATGAACAGTGCTCGGCCATGAATAGTACTCAGCCTTGGCATGAACAGTGCTCAGCCATGAACAGTGCTCGGCCTTGATATGAACAGTGCTCGGCCATGAACAGTGCCATGGAAGTGTTTACCCATGGCCTTCTTTGAAGCTCATCCAAGGGCATGAACAGTACCATGCATGTACTCTATAATCAATGCTCTACAAGGGACAAAGCCGGCTTCAACTCCAAACTTCATCTTCTGCCTCAGCAGCTACACTTTGGGGCCCATGTGCCTGACTTTATCGTCCATCATTGTCCATACAAGGCAACGGAAGTGTGGCGTGGGGGATACGTCCGGCAAACACTGTAACGGTCGGCCATGCCCTAGCAGCCTGCAATAGCTGTCCAAATCAAACAGTACCTACCAACTATGTAGCCACCCATATTTGACGGGACATGGCCTGCACTTCTGACATACCACTAAGAAGCAAGCCCTGCCATTGCTGCCACCATCATAAATGCTCTGACAAGTGATCATGCCCCAAGTCTCACAGACTCCAAGCATCAATAAAATGGGTAAGAGGGACCCATGATGAGGTAACTGATAACTCACCACATTCTTAAACGCTCATTCTGGCTCACAGAGAGCTCTAAGCCTCTCTCTTCTTTCTTTCGAGCTTTCTCAAGCTCGTGGCTGTTGCCCAGAGCACTGACTTAAGTATCGGAGGGTCCCCGTTGGAATCTTCGGTCCCCGAGACTTGTTTGTAGGCTCCCAGGTGCAAAAAGCTCACCGAAGGATCCCGGGCTCGCTAAAGGAGGCGATCGAATGCTCGCGGATGTTCGAGGATAGTGATTTAGCATCAACAGATTGGCACCAGGAAGAGGGAGAGAACAGAGCTCTGTGACACTAATCTACAAGCCCTCGCTCCCTCTACGATAACAATGGTGATGACAAGAACCCATGAAGCTTTCGCCAGTCATGCTGGGAGGGCACCCTTAATGAGTTGAGCAACAGAGCCAACTGCTCCATTCCACCATTGTCACTACCTCAGGCCACTCAAGAAAAACAACATGCAACCCTCATCCTGCAAATCCATACATTGATGACAGCTGTCCAAAACCTCCAGAAGTAATATCTTACGGCTACACAGCAGCCAGCAAGAGCTTCCCCTCCCTCTTTAGTTGCTGCTTAGGCCAGCCATCATCCATCCCGTGAGAGATCTTCCGAGCAAGAGGCTCACCGCCATCAAGCTCATCAGCATAAGCATCTTCAAGCTCAAAAGCAAGAACTCACTAGCAAGAGTGCCACTGCTTGCCGTCCAAATGTCCTCCTCTCCTACGGACGGCGACGCGAGGGGAAGCCCGAGCAAGGGCACCAGCATCTCCACTCCAATCAACCTGCTTTCCAGGGGGCAGACCATCAGCGGGCTGATGTATCTAAATCAACAGGAGGATGAGACAAATTCTTTCAAAGGCACTTCACAATGACAGCCTCTTCCACTCGAACAGTCGTAGTCCACAAGAGGCGAGCAATCTCGAGGCTATCTTTGGCCAACAGGGAGCTGATCAGCACTCCTCCCTAGCCGCTTTTTCTTCCTCTGAACCATTTGCATCAAGTGCCACATCATCATCATCACCTGGCACATCTTTCCGGCTGGGTTTCCTCCAAGAAGTAAGGTCCTGGCCTGGCTGCATGAGGTGGGGAGGACGTGGTCCAAGTCCCAACCCAGTGCCATGCCATTCAAACTTAAATAAACAAGATTTAATGCATGAGGGAAAGGAAGCTTGGTGCCAGCAAGAGGACAAAGAGAGAACATTGGATGGAGGGGTCATTATGACCTTCCATTTCATGTACTCGGATGTTAGGGCTCCATTAATGCCAAAAGAGACCGAAAATGCAGGTTCTCTTCCACCAAAGGTCAAAAAGCTACAAAAGCTAAGTACACTATACTGTGAGAAAAGCTTCTTTTCATAATACTTGAATGCACTGCATAAAGATTGACATCAGTGTCGGCAATAAAGACCGACTCCAGCGCCGACATCAACTTAGCCTCAATGGCTTCGTCACAGCCTTAACAACATTATCAAAAGTCTCAATGGCTTCATCCCAGCCTCGGCGGCTTCAACTCTGTCTCAGCAGACAACGGCCAACCGAGCAGCAATTCCTAGACTTTATGTCAAAAGAAAAAGGCACATGAGCCTGGTCCATACACCCTCAGGTCACCCTTCGGGGTTAAAAGGCACCTGACGACTCTCAACTCTCAGGTCACCCTTCGGGGTTAAAAGGCACCTGAGCCTGGTCCATGCACTCTCAGGTCATCCTCCGAGGCTAAAAGGCATCTGACAACTCTCAACTCTCAGGTCATCCTCCGGGGTTAAAAGGCACCTGAGCCTGGTCTATGCACCCTCAAATCATCCTTCAGGGTTAAACGACACCTGATGACTCTCAACTCTCAGGTCACCCTCCGGGGTTAAAAGACACTTGAGCCTGGTCCACACACCTTCAGGTTACCTTTTGGGGTTAAAAGGCACCTGATGACTCTCGACTCTTAGGTCACCCTCCGAGTTTAAAAGGCATCTAAGCCTGGTCCACGCACCCTCAGGTCACCCTTTGGGGTTAAAAGGCACATGATGACTCTCAACTCTCAGGTCACCCTCCGGGGTTAAAAGGTACCTGAGCCTGATCCACACACCCTCAGGTCACCCTCCAGAGTTAAAAGGCATATGACAACTCTCAACTCTCAGGTCACCCTCTGAGGTTAAAAGGCACCTGAGCCTGGTCTATGCATCCTCAAGTCACCCTTCAGGGTTAAAAGGCACCTGACGACTCTCAACTCTCAGGTCACCCTCCGGGATTAAAATGCACCTGAGCCTGATCCATGCACCTTCAGGTCACCTTCCGAGGTTAAAAGGCACCTGACGACTCTCAACTCTCAGATCACCCTCGGGGGTTAAAATGCACCTGAGCCTGGTCCACGCACCCTCAGGTCATCCTTCGGGACTAAAAGGCACCTGACAACTCTCAACTCTTAGGTCACCCTTCGGGGTTAAAAGGCACCTGAGCCTGGTCCATGCACCCTCAAGTCATCCTCCGGGGTTAAAAGGTACCTGGCAACTCTTAACTCTCAGGTCACCCTTCAAGGTTAAAAGGAACCCAACAACTTCAGCAACTCTTGGGTCACCACTTGGGCCGGCCGTGAAACCCTCGAGGCGGTTTTATTGCAGCCTCAGCAGCTCTGTTCCTCTATCTTCATTGCCTCATTACAACTTTAGCAGCTTTATCATAGCCTCAACTGCTTCACTTTAGCCTCAGCGGCTCTAAATCTACCTCAACGACCAATGGCTAATCGGGTAAAACCTTTATCTAAATTATATACTTGCAACATATTGCTAGGCACTTTCAACCATCCGAAAGTAGAAGACCCAAAGACAACTCACAGTTGGGAGAGGCCAACTCCCCAACTCATAGTTGACGGGCATCTGCTTCCAGACCCTGCATCGCGAGAGGATTACTGGTTGCTCCCAGCCAATCTAAGGTAATCAATTTACCTCCAACATTACTTAAAGCCTTTGAGCAGATAAAAGCACAAGAGAGCATGCAGATGTGGTCACAAGTCCATACAAGGAAGACAAAAACTATCCAATGCTGGCATGTAGAGACAAGTGCAAAAGAAAGATATCATAATTCCTACACTCCTTTCGCTTGGCGGATGCAAGGCATGCGGTCATACAAACTCAGGAGTGTGGGGGGCATCTGATGAGGCTAATAAGCCCCATGGGCAATGATAATCTCACCAGGATTGGACCAATCATTTCTGGAGTCGACTTTAGGAATACACCCCTCTGCCTCAGCCAATCAGCCCCTCGGCCTCGGGAAGACACCCCTTGGCCTTGGCATGAATAGTGCTCGGCCATGAACAATACTCGGTCTCAGCATGAACAGTGCTCGGTCTCGGCATGAACAGTGCTCGGCCATGAACAGTACTCGGCCTCGGCATGAACAGTACTTGGCCTCATCATGAATAGTACTCGGCCTCTTCTCCTTGGCCTCAGCATGAATAGTGCTCGACCTCTTCCCCTTGACCTCGGTATGAACAGTGCTCGGCCATGAACAGTACTCGGCCTCAGCATGAACAGTGCTTGGCCATGAACAGTGCTTGGCCTCGACATGAATAGTGCTCAGCCATGAATAATGCCATGCAAGTGTTCACCCACTGCCTTCTCTGAAGCTCATCCAAGGGCATGAATAGTATCATGCACGTACTCTATAATCAATGCTCTATGAGGGACAGAGCCGACTTTAACTCCAAACTTAATCTTCTACCTCAGTGGCTACACTTTGGGGCCCACGTGCCTAACTTTATCTTTCATCACTATCAACACAAGGCAACGGAAGTGTGGCATGGGGGACACATCTGGCAAATGCCGTATCGGTCGGCCATGCCCTGCAGCAGCCTGCAACAGCTATCCAAATTAGTAGTACCTGCCAACTATGCAGCCACCCATATTTGATAGGATATGGCCTGCACTTCTGACATGCCACTAAGAAGCAAGCCCTGCCATTGCTGCGACCATCATAAATGCTCTGACAAGTGATCATGCCTTATGCCTCACAGACTTCAAGCATCAATAAAATGGGTAAGAGGGACCCACAACGAGGTAACTGATAACTCACCACACTCTTAAACGCTCATTCTGGCTCACAGAGAGCTCTAAGCCTCTCTCTCTTCTTTCTTTCGAGCTTTCTCAAGCTCGCTGTTGTTGCCCAAAGCACTGACTTGAGCATCGAAGGGTCCCCACCAGAATTTCAGATAATGCAAATACAATAAAACTTGAAAGTCATTTTGGCAAGTAAACTGTTCAAACAATAAGAGTACACAGGACACGTGAAAAACCATTAGTGGTCATGAAATCCAAGTTCTTTAAAAAATTTATTTTGCACTACAAACTCATTGAAAACAGTTTAACTTGGAAATCATGTACATAGAATTAATACTTTACCTGCATTACCTTTTATTTGATTCGAAATTTACCTTAAACTGAAGCAAACATCTTCTTTCATGATGAATAACTTGAAATCACTTAAACTCAATAATAATATGATTAGTACCATACTTAATTATTTTGTATTCATCAAAATCAATATTAGGCCAACAACTAGCAATAGGATTCCTGCACAAATAGTATCCCTTATCTGTGCAGTTCACCCGGCAAAGTACTCTTTTTGTCCCTCGACTCTGAGACCTCGGGTTTTCTCTTTGCCCTCATGGGTTAAATAATAACTAGCTTCACTGAGCTATGATCCCTGACCTCACGGGTTGCTTGGAACCTATTCCACTGGACTTGGTCTATCTTGTACTCATTCCTGGCCCCAGGAATCATCATATGATCAAATTGCAAGGAGGTGCTGGCTCAATAATAGTATGCAATGCTCATGCTACAGTACAATCTACATGGTGATTAATCCCATAGCTACCTAATGCTCAGTACGATACATACATCAAAACATATTCTTTTTTAAAGTCTATCATGTAAATATGCCATGTATGCATCTAAAATCCATATATCAAAAACCATGCTTAATTCTTTCGTTTAAAACTCATGCTTAGAACTCATACTTTGCTTCTTGGCTCAACTCATGCTTTAGAACATGCTCAAAGACTTATACATCAAAACCCATGCATCATAATATCATATACTATGTTCTCATTTCTCAGGTTTAAAAATGCATAGTCTTCTACTAAGCATATCATATCACAGCTAGGTATTACCATTATTATACTAACTTAAAATAATTTTTTATTGCTAGATGAGAAACCCACTCACCTCAGCAATTTATTCTTTCAACTGGCAGTCAATTCTGGTATTCCTGCTCCCTGGAACAACCCTCTTGACCTAGGTCATCATACAAACACAGTAACTATTAGGATCATCTGCATGCAAGGTTTTCTTGAAACTATGTATGCATGCTTCAACCTTTGATATCACATAATTTTCTTCCATCCTTTCTCTACTTAAGATTACCTCTACTATCATCTTATACTACAATAATCTATGAAAAATTTATGCTATACTGGATTTAGGAAAGCTAGAGCTTATCTTGAAAACTAGCTCCTTCCTAAGCTTTTCCCTCTTTTTCTTCTTCTTCATTTTCTTTTTCTTCCTTTCTTTTTCCTTTCTTTCTTCCTGCCCGATTCTCCTCTCCCCTATTTCCCTAATCTCCCCTATTTCCCTAATTTCCAATGATTTAGAGGCTAAAGCATAAGTAGTGGGTTTTAAATAATTCTATGAAATTCTCATTTTATCCTTGATAGCTCTTAATGCATGCTTTTTACTCGATGAAATTCTCATTTTATCCTTGATAGCTCTTAATGCACGCTTTTAAAAAAATACATGGCTCACTATTAACCATTTTGATCCTGAAAATTTTTCAATTGACTTCCCAAGGTCACCCATCCCTCTCACATGAGCACGGTTAACTTTTAGAAATCTGCTAATATCTCGAACAATAGTGTTTCTACGATTGCACACAAGATGTCCATAGGACCCTTGAGATAGTATACCAGTCTATAGTTACCATTGAATCACCGCCCAACCACATTTCTAGTTATAGATGAATCCCAAGATAGTCGACTATCAGGTTCTGAAGCCGTCTCTAATAATCCTGGAGTCATGAGCTCCTAAAGAGTCAAGTCGACTCAAACAGGTCACGAGTTGGCTTGAGCTCGGGATGTCCAAAAAAAAAATTTTATGCCCGAAGAGGCGTCTCTTACTTTCTATGGGGTCAACTCAAGTTGGACACAGTTCCCCCCCCTCTCTATAAAACTGTGCAAGTCAACTCGAGCTCTATGCATAATTATTATCTCTCTGCTCTTCTAATCGAGTTGGCTCGGCCACTGAAGAGTCAGCTCGAGAGCATGCTAAAAGTGTCGAACCGTATTAGAGCATGCCAGAGTCGACTCTTCACTGTGAGAGTCAACTCCAAGTTCTAAAACACGACACTTAAAAGGCAGACTCAAGTTTGGACTTGATTTTTCTTATGATTTTGACCAATTAAAAACTTAAATTTTTGAAACACTTAATCAAAATCATTAGTAAAATAAGAAGTATACTCATATGGTTTTTGTTATTCGTGAAAATCAATATATCGGTCAATACAAAACAACATAAAAATTTTAAAACTCAGGGTATTACACATGTAGTTGACCTCATATAGTTGGAAAAAGGTTTAGATGAGTTGAGTTGAGTTTTTAAGGAATATGGTAAATTTATCCATTCTACTAAATATTTTAAATAAAATAGTTTTAAAAATATCATGAACCATAACATAAAATTATTAACTTATTATTTTTTAGTAAAAAAAAAGGATTGATTTGTTTTGAGAAAATTTTAAAAAATAAAATGTCAAAACACATTTGAAACAGGTATATTTTATAACATGAATAAACTTTGAAAAAATAGACTAAAACATATTTTTAATAAAGGTTTAATGTTGTCAAGATGGTTGGGTGGTTTTTGGGTAATTAATAGGTTAATGCTTAGATGCTTGCATAATGTTATATAAAATTATTTTTGTTGCTTCTTTACGTGACATCAGCCCTTCATTTCACAAATGTAGATATTTATCTTTCAACAAAATTTAATCTTTCCTCACAATTATAGTTATAATTCTTAACATGCATTCATCAATATTTTCTCACATTTTTAAAAGTGCAAAGGATATAACACCTACATTTTTTTGTTTTTTCAAGTATTTTTTACCTAAGAGATTCCATGATTTCTCGAAATGGTGATTTTTAGTGAATTAGAAAAAGTATTTGATAAAATCTCCAAAAAAAAAAAAAAGCCTATAGTGGCTCTTCTAATAAAAAAGATTTCTATTGGATATATTAATATAATTCAGAATATATACGATGAATCAATTATTAATTTGAAAAATATTAATTATAACATCAATAAATTTTTAATCATAATAATTTATACTAAACATCTATTCTAAGTTTTTATTTTTTACATTAATTATGATAAATATATTAGGCATATTTAGAATAAATTTTTTAATGCACGCTATTTATAAATGATATGGTACCTATAGATAAAACCGAAGTCATGTCTAACCATAAATTAAAATTATACAGATATACATAACAATCTAAAACATTTCAAGCTAACTAAGAATAAAGTTCCAAATGAAATATAATTTTAATAAAATTAAAAATAATGGCAAAGTCAGAATGAAAAATTAAGGAACAATATTAAACGCAGGTTTATTTACATTTAAAATATAAGTATTCAATATACGAGTAAAAAAAATTAAACCTTTTAAATATGACAAGATTATTGTCGCGACTAAGAGGAATTTAATGCACAAGTAAATGCAGCATATCCCCATGCATGCTATCCATATCAAAAATCAGCTGGCTGGATAACAAGGCCGAATCTATCCGGTATCCATATCCTGCTGATGTACCGACGCGTCCCAGAAACTTCGTCCCGGTCCTGCATATATAGCTTGAGACCACTCTCGGTCTCTCCAAAATCGACGTTAACCGTTAGATATCTCGCAGCCTTCCCACCCTCTCCAACTCCATCCAAAGGCAAAGGCTTCCTCCACCATGTCATCACTTTTCGACCACTTCGATCTGCAGTCCGCTCGCGAGGTCCCTGACTCGTATGCATGGCCCGAGCTCCATAACCACCCGTCCGTGACGGAGGCCGTGCCAGTCATCGACCTTGCCGATCGCGATGCTGCCAGGTCCATAGCCCACGCATGCATGTCGTGGGGCGCATTTCAGATCACCGGCCACGGTATCGCCCCGCGCCTTCTGGAGGATATAGAGGCCGAGACACGCCGCCTGTTTGCGCTGCCGATCGAGCAAAAACTCAAGGCAGCAAGATCTTCTAGTAACGACAAATCTGGCTACGGCCCCATCCCAGTCGCTGCCCTGTTCGACAAGCACATGTGGGCGGAAGCATTCTCCATCTTTGACTCCCCAGTGGACAACGCTCGCAAGCTCTGGCCTCACGATCATCACAAATTCTGGTATGCCTACTTGCATATCCCTCTTGTTAGGCAGCCAATATAGTTCCGGACTTATATGTCACGTTTCTTTTCTTTCTTTCTTTCTCGTACGTGTCGATGCAGTGATGCGATAGAAGGGTACAAGAAGGAGATGAAGGCTCTTTCTGAAAGGCTGATGCAGCTGGTGCTCGCCTCACTGGGTCTAAAGTTTGAGGATGCCGGTCCGATTGGGAAATTGATTCCGGACTTGATTGGTGTGCTGCAGTTGAACTCCTATCCGCCATGCCCGGATCCCGGCCAGGCCTTGGGCATGGTAGCCCACACCGACTCGAGCCTGTTCACGATCTTGCACCAGAGCAGCACCACCGGGCTTCAGGTGTTTCGCGCTGAGGAGCAGAACGGCATGGCCCGGTGGGGGACGGTGCCAATGCTTCCTGGGACTCTAATCGTGCTCGTCGGAGATCTGCTTCACATACTAACTAATGGCCAGTTCAAGAGTGCCCTCCATCGGGTTTTCGTCAACCAAATCCAGCATCGTCTGTCGGTGGTGTATTTCTGTGGGCCCCCGGCGGATGTGAAGGTGTCGCCGGTGGTGGGTCCTGGCCAGGCCCCTGTCTACCGGGCTGTTACATGGGTGGAGTACAGGGACGCCAAGATGAAGTTCTTTGACAAGGCGCTGGCATCGATAAAAATGGAAGAGGAATCAAAGGAGCTTTGCACCAATAAGGAGTGAAGATGGGCGGTCCTAAAACGCTCGTGCTCGTTAAGCGTGCGTACGTGTAGCGTGCTTGTGTCTACATTTATAAAATAAACAATATTAGTTCGGATGCATTAATCTTTTTATTGATGGATTTTTCTTGTTCCTTTTGTTTGAGCCGCTTGGTTTCTTCTTTGCTTGTTTTTGCGATTGTAACCACTTCGAAAAAATATTACCAACAAAGCAAATGAATGGAGTAAATTCAGGCAAACGAACCAGTCTTGCTTTTTTGTTGTTTGATGTACTTTTCTTTTCATTTTTTTTTTCGATCTTTTTAATTTTGTTTATTTTTATATAGTGAAAGAAAATTTAAGAAAAGATTTTCATGTGTAGAATGAAGAGTGAATGCATGAAGCCAGAACGGAAAGGCATATTTAACACGGATATTATTATATTATTATTAGATTAAAGTATATTTTTAATTCTTAAACTTTGGGAGTGTTTAATTTTAATCTTTATACCATTAAATTTTTTTAATTATTTTAAAGCTTTTATTTTATTTTATTTTGGTTCCTTTCGTTAAAAAAAAAATAATGATACTGTGAGAACTCCTATGACTTGGCATCTTACGCTGATATGAAGCAAGACGCCAGCGGTGATCGGTAGAGAAAACGCTAGCAAGACCTTCCCTCTGTGCTCCTCGTCGCATCCTCCTCGCTCTTGAAGTCCCACAGGCCACGGAGGAAGACGAGGAGGAAGGGTCGTGGGAACGGATGACGGACTAGAGGAGAGAGAGGGCGGCGGAACGTAGGCGGCCGCGGGCGAGGACGTGGGCGGCGGCAGCGAGGGAGTGGAGGTCGTGGTGGCAAAAGGAATGCCGCTGGGCCCAAAGGAAAAAGCGAAGGGCGATCAGGTGGGGCGATTGCGGAGGCGGTGCAGGATCTCGGCGGCCTGGGCGGTGGAGAGTCCGATGGAAGAGAGAGGGCGGCGGAGCGGAGGCGGTCGCGGGCGAGGACATGAGCGGCAGCAGCAGCAAGGGAGTGGAGGTCACGACGGTGGAAGGAGTGGTGCTGGGTCCAAAGGAAAAAGCGGAAGGTGGCTCTTTGGGTGTCACCAGAACCGGGCGTATCAAAAATAGACCAGCGTTTCGGGCTTCCGCCTCTCTGTCGCGCCCTTATAATTAAATTCCCTCCTCGTTCTCAAAGATCCCTTGCCCATTTCCCACCTTATCGCTTGTCAGACGCCGGGACCACTAGTGCGTTCCAAACCATCGCACACGGTCGGAAAGCGATCGCAGTCCCTCCGACTTGTGCGCCATTCGCGCGTGTGCTCCTTTCGCCTCTTCCCGCACTGCCCCTGCTGAGGTCCGTAATCCCAGGATTACAATTCCCATCCCAGCCGCGACGGCGGAGGGAGAAAGATGGAGGCATACGTATGAGACGATTTCCGGCTAAGAAGCCGTGATAAGGAAAACTTGGGAGCGAACCCTGCTCACACGCAGCCAGAACAGGTCAACAGCCTTGCGAAACTGCCGACCAAAAAAGCGGAGGGCGAGGTCGTAGCGGTTGCGGAGGCGGCGCAGGACCTCGGCGGCTTGGGCAGCAGAGAATCCGGCGGAGGAGAGAGGGCGACGGAGCGAAGGCGGCCGCGGGCGAGGACGTGGGCTCGGCAGCGAGGGAGTGAAGGTCGTGGCGGCAGAAGGAGTGCCGCTGGGTCCAGAGGAAAAAGCGGAGGACGACGTGGGGGCGGTTGCGGAGGCGGTGCAGGATCTCGGCGGCCTGGGCGGCAGAGAATCCGAAGGGGTGGTACCGGGATTTGAGGAAAAACTCCGTCGGCTCTTGGACCGCTGTTCCCTAATGATAGAGACCGTCGTGGAGATTATAGTTTCCTCCTCGCCGTCGGATGGTGGTGGATGGAATGCTGATGGAGTGATGGATGGATGGATGCGACGAATAAAAAATAGGGAAGGTCCTGGTGGCGTTTGCGATGGAGAGAGGAAGGAGAAGGAGGGTTTTGATTCCTCGCCGCCAGCACGACGTCAGCCGCCCAGTTACGTGGGACGCTAAGCCTACGAATTTTTCATCAGTTTTTTTAACAATAAAAGCCAAAATAAAATTAAAAAATAAGTTTAAAGACAACTTAAAAATTTTAGTAACATATATAGAGATTAAAATAGGATATTTCGAAAAATTTGTAGGTTAAAACTATACTTTAACCTTATTATTATTATTATTATTATTATTAGATCTTGCTAGCAGATGATTACTTCAGGCCACTGCGGCCACGGCAGCGGCCGTGACCGGAGAAGACGGCCACGGCAGCGGCCGTGGCCGCCTTGTCCGGCCGCGGCCACGGCCGTGGCCGGACAAGAAAAAACAAGGGGGGGGTTTCCTCCCCTCCCCCTGTTAAAAAAAAAAAAAATTTTTTTTGTGATTACAGTGGCCTGGCCACCGTGGCCAGGCCACTGCCGGCCACGACAGCGGCCGTGGCCGGAGAAGACGGCCACGGCAGCGGCCGTGGCCGTAGGGAAATCAATAAAAAAATTTTTTTTTTTAGATTATTGGGGCTAACCTTGGTTGAGATGAGATCGCCGGGTAGCCGGAGTTGGATGAGATCGCCGGGTAGCCGGAGGACGGGGATGCGCCGGAGTATCGAGCTTTAGATTCACGGCGGCGGCTAGGTCAAGACGGGAAGGAGGAAAGGAGAAAGGGCCCGGATTAAATATAGGTAATTAGCGACGCCAAAATTGCGTCGCAATTTTCGTCGTAATTTTTTTTTTTTTTGTCTTAGCGATGCACTAGGGCGTCGCTAATCCATCGTTAATACATTTTATAATAATTTTCTGAAAACATAGCGACGCCAATAAATGTTAACGCGTCGCTAAATTGGCGCCATCATCTGGCGAAAAAAATATTTTTATTTTCTAATAATTGCATCGCTAAGGCGTCACAATATTTTTTTAATAATTTAAATTGATTAAAATAAAACTTATTACATATATTGCGACGCAAGCAGTGCGTCGCAATTATTTTTTAAATATTTTAAATAAAAATATTTAAATTTATTATAATAATTGCGATGAAAAATTACGTCGTAATTATTTTTTAATATTTTAATCAACTATATGTATTCTAATAATATTGCGACGCATATATTTTGTCGAATATTTGTTTATATTTTTTTTAAACTGTGTCGCTAAGGCGTCGCAATAATTTGTTAATATTTATAAATGATTATATTTATAATTAATGTTAATAATTGCGACGATAAATGGCGTCGCAATTTATTTTATAAAATTTTTAATTACATAATTTTATTTAAAAACATTGCGACGATCGGCGACGATCTATCTCGGACACGACGGACAGTTGCAATCCGTCCGAGATCGGCATCCGACGTTTGCGATCGATCCAAGCCCTGATCCCGATCGGCCACGACCGATCTCGGACCGTGGCGATCCGTCGAGATCGGCGACGATTCGAGGGTTGCGATCGATCCAAGCCCTGATTCGATCGGCGACGACCGATCGCGGACCGCGGCAATCGGTCCGATCGGCAAAGATCCGACGGTTGCGATCGATCCAAGCCCTGATCCCGATCGGCCTCGACCTATCTCGGACAGTTGCAATCCGTCTGAGATCGGCGACGATCCGACGGTTGCGATCGATCCAAGCCCTGATCCCGATCGGCCACGATCGATCTCGGACCGTGGCGATCGGTCCGATCGGCGACGATCCGGGGTTGCGATCGATCCAAGCCCTGATTCCGATCGGCGACGACCGATCGCGGACCGCGGTAATCGGTCCGATCGGCAAAGATCTGACGGTTGCGATCGATCCAAGCCCTGATCCCGATCGGCCACGACCTATCTCAGACAGTTGCAATCCGTCCGAGATCGACGATCCGACGGTTGCGATCGATCCAAGCCCTGATCCCGATCAGCCACGACCGATCTCGGACCGTGGCGATCCGTCCGAACGATCCGAGGGTTGCGATCGATCCAAGCCCTGATTCCGATCGGCGACGACCGATCGGGACCGCGGCAATCGGTCCGATCGGCAAAGATCCGACGGTTGCGATCGATCCAAGCCCTGATCCCGATCGGCCACGACCTATCTCGGACAGTTGCAATCCGTCCGAGATCGGCGACGATCCGACGGTTGCGATCGATCCAAGCCCTGATCCCGATCGGCCACGACCGATCTCGGACCGTGGCGATCCGTCCGATCGGCGACGATCCGAGGGTTGCGATCGATCCAAGCCCTGATTCCGATCGGCGATGACCGATCGCGGACCGCGGCAATCGGTCCGATCAGCAAAGATCCAACGGTTGCGATCGATCCAAGCCCTGATCCCGATCGGCCATGACTTATCTCGGACAGTTGCAATCCGTTCGAGATCGGCGATGATCGACGGTTGCGATCGATCCAAGCCCTGATCGATATCGGCCACGACCAATCTCGGACCATGGCGATCCGTCGATCGGCGACGATCCGAGGGTTGCATCGATCCAAGCCCTGATTGATCGGCGACGACCGATCGCGGACCGCGGCAATCGGTCTGATCGGCAAAGATCCGACGGTTGCGATCGATCCAAGCCCTGATCCCGATCGGCCACGACCTATCTCGGACAGTTGCAATCTGTCCGAGATCAGCGACGATCCGACGGTTGCGATCGATCCAAGCCCTGATCCCGATCGGCCACGACCGATCTCGGACCGTGGCGATCCGTCCGAGATCGGCGACGATCCGAGGGTTGCGATCGATCCAAGCCCTGATTCCGATCAGCGACGACCGATCGCGGACCGCAGCAATCGGTCCGATCGGCAAAGATCCGACGGTTGCGATCGATCCAAGCCCTGATCCCGATCGGCCACGACCTATCTCGGACAGTTGCAATCCGTCCGAGATCGGCGACGATCCGACGGTTGCGATTGATCCAAGCCCTGATCCCGATCGGCCACGACCGATCTCGGACCGTGGCGATCCGTCCGAGATTGGCGATGATCCAACGGTTGCGATCGATCCAAGCCCTGATTCCGATCGGCGACGACCGATCACGGACCGCGACAATCGGTCCGATCGGCAAAGATCCGACAGTTGCGATCGATCCAAGCCCTGATCCCAATCGGCCACGACCTATCTTGGACAGTTGCAATCCGTCCGAGATCGGTGACGATCCGATGGTTGCGATCGATCCAAGCTGATCCCGATCGGCCACGACGATCTCGAAATGTGGCGATCGGTCCGATCGACGATGATCCGAGGGTTGCGATCGATCCAAGCCCTGATTCCGATCGGCGACGACCGATCGGACCGCGGCAATCGGTCCGATCGGCAAAGATCCGACGGTTGCGATCGATCCAAGCCATGATCCCGATCGGCCACGACCTATCTCGGACAGTTGCAATCCATCCGAGATCGGCGACGATCCGATGGTTGCGATCGATCCAAGCCCTGATCCCGATCGGCCATGACCGATCTCGGACCGTGGCATCCGTCCGAGATCGGCGACGATCCGAGGGTTGCGATCGATCCAAGCCCTGATTCCGATCGGCGACGACCGATCGCGGACCGTGGCAATCGGTTCGATCGGCAAAGATCCGACGGTTGCGATCGATCCAAGCCCTGATCCCGATCGGCCACGACCTATCTCGGATAGTTGCAATCCGTCCGAGATCAGCGACGATCCGACGGTTGCGATCGATCCAAGCCCTGATCCCGATCGGCTACGACCGATCTCGGACCGTGGCGATCCGTCCGAGATCGGCGACGATCCAACGGTTGCGATCGATCCAAGCCCTGATCCCGATCGGCGATAACCGATCGTGGACCGCGACAATCGGTCCGATCGGCAAAGATCCGACGGTTGCGATCGATCCAAGCCCTGATCCCGATCGGCCACGACCGATCTCGGACCGTGGCGATCCGTCCGAGATCGGCGACGATCCAACGGTTGCAATCGATCCAAGCCCTGATCCCGATCGGCCACGACCGATCTCGAAATGTGGCAATCGGTCCGATCGGCGATAATCCGAGGGTTGCGATCGATCCAAGCCCTTATTCTGATGGTCACGATCGATTTTGGACCGATCGCTATTTAACATAATTAATTTTTTTAAATATATAACGACGCAAAGGGTTGCATCGTATTTTTTAATATGATAATTATAATATATAAAAAATTAACTTTAATTCTAATAATTACGATGCAACAAGTATGTTGCTATATTAAAACATAATTTTTATAATTAATATTTTGGCTTATTACATCGCTAATGCGTCGCTATTTAACATAATTAATTTTTTAAAAACATTGCAACTCACTGTGTTACGTCGTAATTATTTTTTCTCATATTTATAATTTATAAAATTTAATTTTATTTAAAATAATTGTGACGTAGTTATTGCGTCATAAATAAAAAATAATTTTAATTTATTTTTGTTTATTGCGTCGCTAATGCATCGCTATTTAAAATATTTAATTTTTTCAAAATATTGCGACGCACTGGGTGGCGTCGCAATCTTTTTAAAATATTAATACTGTAAAAATATAATTTTATTTAAATTATTTGCGACGCAATTGTTTCGTCGCTAAATTAAAAATAATTTTTATTTTTCTAGTTTATTGCATCGCTAAGGCGTCGCTATTTAAAATATTTAATTCTTTTCAAAATATTGCGACGCACTGGTTGACGTCGCAATATTTTTTAAAATATTAATACTGTAAAAAATAATTCCATTTAAATTATTTGCGACGTAATTGTTGCGTCGCTAAATTAAAAATAATTTTTCTATTTTCCAATTTTATTGCATCGCTAAGGCGTCGCTATTTAAAATATTTAATTTTTTTCAAAACATTGCGACACACTGTTATGCGTCGCAATATTTTGTAAACTATTTGTACTTTAAACAATATAATTTCATTTAAATTATTTGCGATGCATTTGTTGCATCGCTAAATTAAAAATAATTTTTCTTATTTTCTAATTTATTGCGTCGCTAATGCGTCGCTATTTAATATATTTAATTCTTTTAAAAACATTGCGACGCACTGTGATGCGTCGCAATATTTTTTTCCGATAATTAGATTTTATAAAATTTAATTTCATTTCAATTATTTGCGAAATTGGTGCGTCGCTAAATTAAAAATAATTTTTTTAATTATCTATTTTATTGCGTCGCTAATGCGTCGCTATTTAAAATATTTAATTCTGTTAAAAACATTGCGACGCAAATATTGCGTCGCAATATTTTTATTGATATTTATATTTCATAAAAAATTAATTTAAAAATATTGCGACGTAATATTTGCGTCGCAATATTAAAAATTTAATTTTTTTTAATTTTTTGGTTAATTGAGTCGCTGATGAGTCGCTAATGCGTCGCAATATTTTGTTGTCACAAAGGCGTCGCAAAGTGGTCGCAATTTAGCGACGCAAGTATGCGTCGCTAAATTTGCGTCGCTATTTCAGTATTTCTTGTAGTGAGAGTTCCTCTAACACTCAAATTAGTGCACCTGAATTTGAGGAAAGAGAAAAGAGAGAAAATGAGAGAGGGAAGAGTCTTACTCTCATTAGCCTTTTTGAAGCTTCTGGTGATGTATTTATAGGTTTCAAGGATAAGTTAATCTTATTGGCTTGAGTTTAAGCTCTTTTGAAATCGAATAACTTATGATTCTTTTATGAATCTTAAATAGATCACTTTAATCTTGCCAATTGAATTTGATTATGATTTTGTTAATAAATATTTATTTATGTCCATATGTTTTTATCATAGTATTGTATTTATGTCTTCATTATATTGACTTACCAAAAATCCTTATCATCACATATCTTCACTTTCGAGGGTTAAATGAGTCTTTTTCTTTAAGCCTTGAAAGTAATTTCTAACATTTCATTCATCATATTAAAGAGAAAATTCTTAACTAATATGAGCCTCCTTGTCTTCTAGATACAATCTTTAGGTTTGGTCGGCTTGATAGAATGAATACTTCAATCTTAAAAAATAGTTTTAATAAAGTAACTTCTTTGGCATGACCTTTTTTTTACAAAAACAGCAGCTTGGAGAAATACAGCATTAGCAATAAAAAATTCTTTCCAATAATTTAATCTATATAATTAATCTCTTCAATATGAGGTAGTTTCTAAAGTTGACCAAGTTTTGAAGAATAACTTTGCTTGGTCTAAGATAACCCCTTTAAAATGTTTGGCCTAACATAACTTCATCGGTCTCAGACGTCCTTTTGAAGTGGTCGATATAAAAGAAAAACTTCATTGGTCTCAAATGATCCTTTTGAAATGGTGGGCCTAGAAGGACAGATCCATCAAACTCAAATAACCTTTTAAAACTATCGGCCTAAAAGAACAATTTCATTAGCCTTAAATGATCTTCAAAGAAGGTCAGCCTAAAAGAAGAATTTTGTTGGCCTCAAATGACCTTTTAAGAAGGTCGGCCAAGAAGGTTAACTTTGTCGTCCTAAAATGACCTTTGAAGAAGCTCGACCAAAAAGATTCTTCATTAGCCTAAAATAACTTATAAAGAAGATAGGCCTGAAAGATCAACTTCGTTGGCCTTAAATGACCATTAAAGGAGGACAACCTAGAAGATCAACTTCATCGGCCTTAAATAACTCTTTGAAATGGTTGGTCGAAAACAACTTTATCAACCTTTAGTAACTACTCTTTAAAATGTTTGGCTAAAAACAACTTTATTGGCTTTTTAAATTAGTGTCTGCTTAGACATTCAAACTTCAATATAGTCATTTTTGACTTTAAATACACTAAAACTTTTACCTTTATCTTTGGAGTTTCTATAATCTCAAAAGCTTTGATTGATCATATTATGACCTTCATTTTCATTATTGGCTTATGTCAAGATCTTCACTTTCCTAATTGCATCAAAATAATTAGCATCCTTAAGCCTAACAAAGTCTTTCATCCTTGGGTTTTTGAATTCTCATTTGATCGTATTAAGATTTTTAATCCTTGGGTATACCAAGGTCTTATTACTTTTGGTTATACCAAAGTTTCAAGACTCTCATTTGGTTATAATAAGATTTTTCATCTTTGGATATACCAAGGTCTTCTTACCATCCGTCATGTTGAGGTTTTAAGATGCTCACTTGGTCATACCAAGATTTTAATTTCATCCTTAGGCATACCAAAGTCTTTAAATGCTCCAGTTAGAAAGAGTTATCTTTTAACAATTTATAGTAAGGATAGAGGTAAAAGTAGACCTAAACTAGCATGAATAAAAATAATTTAAAAAAAAAAACTATTTATAATTTAAATATCAACTTAGTTCTGAATAGAGCAGAGTGGAGGAAGCAGATCCATGTAGCCAACCCTATGTAGTTGGAAAAAGGCTTAGATGAGTTGAGTTGAGTTGAGTAGGCATACCAAAGTCTTCTTATCTTTGGTCATACTAAGGTTTTAAAATTCTCACTTGGTCATACCACGATTTTTCATCCTTGGTCTTCTTACCTTTGGACATATTAAGGTTTTAAGATTCTCACTTGGTCATACCAAGGTTTTCATCCTTGGGCATAGCAAGATCTTCTTACCTTTGGTCATACCGAGGTTTTAAAATTATCACTTAGTCATACCAAGATTTTTATCATTGGATATACCAAGGTCTTCTTACCTTTAATCATGCTGAAGTTTCAAGATTCTCACTTAGTCATGCCAAAATTTTTCATCCTTGGGTTAGTGGGAGTTAAATTGCAAGTTTGATACCTATGTTTATATTTTTCTTGAGAATATTATGCATCTTTGTTTATTCCATATATTGTTATTATGCTTACACTTATGTTTATTTATAGCATTGCGATCTAAGACATTTTGACCTAGTCTCAATGGGCTTTGTATAAAGCAATGCATCTTGAGTGGATGTTTGGACCATTTGGTAGTTTACATATTGATCACATTTTGCCATACATTCTATGTACAATACTCTTGTATTTTGTTCCTTGGACATGAGACTATTTGTACTTTGACATGCCTTTTATTTTACATCTCTTTCGGATGTGATATTCTACATAGTTGAATGCTTATAATCTCATTTTGGACCAATTTTGCCTATAAAGGTGCTTACTCATAGTTGATATTTATTGTTGTAGCCACATTTTGTGTCATTTAATATAGAAAAAAAAATTGTCTCAAAAATTATGACATGTTATCCAAGTGGAATATTATTAGAAATTTTTCAATATAAGGACTAGCATCATCATCATTTGAATTAATCAAATGTCGAATTAGTAGAGTATTTTGCAAGCCCATTATGGTTTGTGATAATCATTTGTGTTATTAGGCTATTTTGCGCACCTTAGAGCAGTATAGGCTTATGTTAAGCATAGGCCTTGTGAATAAGTGATTCATAATGGGTAAGACACGTATTCTAAAGTTTTATTCATCTTCATCCTATAAATATTGCAGTAGCCTATTGAGCCATAATACTTTTGTTGCCTATAGGGTATTAAGGAAAGTATTCTTTTCTATCACACATAAAACCCTAACCATGTTATGCATTGTAGGGAGGTATGGAACTTGCAATGAATCCAAGTATGATTTATGGAACTTGCAATGAATCCAGGTATGATTTTATTTTATGTTATATAAACATATATTTATGATATTGAGATTATCGATCCTGTTTTGGATTTATGAAATCTAGATTTTCTATCACTAATACCCCAAAATAATTTTGAGAGATAGTCTATAAAGAATGTACTTTATACTAGTGTAGTTGATTGTTTATTGTATGCAAAGATTTGCACTATGATAGGTACTGCTTATGTAGTAAGTATTCTTGAAAGATATTTATCAAACATTAGTTTGAATGTTGAAAGGCTACCAAGATAGAGATAAGGTACTTGATCAAAAAAAAATAAATAAAGGTTTTGTTCTAATCTATAGGAAGATGGATAATCTTGAGTAATTAATTACTCATATTCAATTTTTGGCTAGGTAACTTTATGATATTCATTCCATTTCAAGCAATACTTTTATATTGGCTAAAAGAGCTATATTTTGTAAGTGTTGAGATATACTTATGGCTTCTTGTATTATGTAGGTTGTCTTGTATTATGTAGGTTGTCTTTGTTGCATATTGGCTAAAAGGGCTTGCAAAATACTTATGTAGGTTGTCTTTGTTTTTCAATATAAGGATTAGCATCATCATCATTTGAATTAATCAAATGTCGAATTAGTAGAGTATTTTGCAAGCCCATTATGGTTTGTGATAATCATTTGTGTTATTAGGCTATTTTGCGCACCTTAGAGCAGTATAGGCTTATGTTAAGCATAGGCCTTGTGAATAAGTGATTCATAATAGGTAAGACATGTATTCTAAAGTTTTATTCCTATCTTCATCCTATAAATATTGTAGTAGCCCTATTGAGCCATAATACTTTTGTTGCCTATAGGGTATTAAGGAAAGTATTTCTTCTATCACACACATAAAACCCTAACCATGTTATGCATTGTAGGGAGGTATGGAACTTGCAATGAATCCAAGTATGATTTATGGAACTTGCGATGAATCCAGATATGATTTTATTTTATGTTATATAAACATATATATTTATGATATTGAGATTATCGATCCTGTTTTGGATTTATGAAATCTAGATTTTCTATCACTAATACCCCAAAATAATTTTGAGAGATAGTCTATAAAGAATGTACTTTATACTAGTGTAGTTGATTGTTTATTGTATGCAAAGATTTGCACTATGCTAGGTACTGCTTATGTAGTAAGTATTCTTGAAAGATATTTATCAAACATTAGTTTGAACGTTGAAAGGCTACCAAGATAGAGATAAGGTACTTGATCAAAAAAAATAAAGGTTTTGTGCTAATCTATAGGAAGATGGATAATCTTGAGTAATTAATTACTCAGATTCAATTTTTGGCTAGGTATCTTTATGATATGAAATCCATTTCAAGCAATACTTTTATATTGGCTAAAAGAGCTATATTTTGTAAGTGTTGAGATATACTTATGGCTTCTTGTATTATGTAGGTTGTCTTTGTTGCATATTATAGAGCTGCAACATAGGTTATATGGTTAAAGAATTTTATCTTAAAACTTATTATTTATTTTGTCTCTAGATCACTAAACATTTATTGTGATGATAGTTTCATAATATGATTAGGGTTTTGTGTGTGTGGTAGGAGAGAATACTCCCTTCTATACCCTACAAAAAAGTATTACGGGTTAATGGGACTACCATAATATTTATACAGTGAGGGTAAGGATCTCTCTTTGTGGCAATAAAATTTTATAGAATATATGCCCTACCCATTATGAGCTACTTATTTATAAGATCCATACTTAATATAAGGTCGTATGCCTCTAAAAAGCACCAAATAGCATACTAACACAAATGATGATTACAAACCATAATGGGTTCACAAAATACTCTATTAATTCAACATTCGATTAATTCGAATGATGACGATGCTACTCCATATATTGAAAAATTTCTAATAATTAGTTCAAATGAACTTATCACCTTTCACAACATGTGCATCTTCTAATTTGTAATTCTATATACTAAACTACTAAGCATACAATCAATGTAGGTCTTTTTGAGAGTCCTAACATATTACGAGATCTATCCCAATAGTCCTTAATGCCAAGAATAAAAGATGACACCTTAAGATCTTTCATATCATAAGTCTTGAAGAATAATTGCTTAATCTTACATAGCAGACTAAAATCATTATTAGAAGGTAGAATATTATAGGATACAAAGAAGATGAATTGCATCCACTAACCTAAAGGTATAGGCACTGATATGGCCAATCGGGTTAAAGAGACCGCGAGCCAATTCCTTGATGATTGGGCTCATCGCAGCCCACCTCGACTTTCGTGTCAGTCGCGGCCCGTCTAGGCCTCGGTGCCAGCTTCGGCATTAGCCACGGCTCATCTCGACCTCCGCGTCGGCTACAGCCCACCTTAGTCTCGGTGACGGACTTGGCCCATCTCGACCCTCGCGTCGGCCACGGCCCACCATTGGTCTCAGCGACGGACCCGGCCCATCTCGACCTCCGCATCGGCCGCGGCTTGTCTCGGCTCTGGTGTCAGCTTCGAGGTCGGCCTTGGTCTCAGTGTTGGCGCCGGTTCGGTGTCGGCCTCGGCGACGACCTCGGTGTCGGCCTCGCGTCGGTCTCGACGTCGGCCTTCGGTGATGGTCTTTCACGTCCAAGCTACGTGGCCCACTTTCCTCGAGAATGGCAGACACGTTACCACGAACGTGCTCGGTGACGTGTGCAATGAATGTGCTTTCCCCTGGCGCTGCTAACGATGGGTATGGCCCCACATTCAGTCCCATTACCCGTCCTTTGCGGCACATTGAAGACCAGAAATTAACAATCGTTTGAAAGGGACTTGACCACGACGAATGGAGGGTAAGAGGGATCCTCGAACAGGTATAAAAGGCCCCCGGTCCTTAAGGTAGGGGGTCAAGCTCTATCCAATATTCAAAAATAACCATCCATGTTCCCCAAATCACTAACTTGGGCGTCGGAGGGTCCCGCCGGAGTCATCGGTCCGGAACTTTTCTTGCAGGTTCCTGAGTGGAGGAAGGGGTCTCGCCGTTCTCTCAAAGGCCCGCGAGGATTTCTACCCACCTAACGTTCATTAAAAGTGATCTGGCGGCAACAGATTGGCACGCCAGGAAGGGGGGAGCATGAGTGGCAAGGCGTGTAGGGAAGAAAGTAACCAAGCTCTTACTCCCTCCTTATCCGAAGAAGAGATGGTGGTAACTCGTGCTCAAGAAGCTTCCATCAACCTAGCTGGGGAGCAGCAGGTGAGGGCCGAGCAGCCGGAGGCCCTCCCGCCAATTCATCCTTCACCACCATGCCAAGGTGATAGGGTCGCCGCCCTCGCTCAGGAGGTACGGTCCCTTGCCGCGGTGATTCGGGAACTCCAACAACAATCGGCGGCCGCTCAGCCTCTGCCGCCACCCCACTCCTTGGAAGAAGTTGCGGTGCAGCCCAGCCAACAATCCACCCGTGAAGGACAATCATGACGGAAGGCTCACCACTGTCAGGATGTTCCCACCAGAAGGAGATCCCCTGACAGTCTCTCTCCCCGGTGATCCCGGGACAAGGCCCCGGGAAGGGTATAGCCCATCAACGTCGCCCGTCCCCCCATCCCCTATCTACCTCGTCAGGAGAAGAGTCCACAGGCGAGAGGATTCACCCCTGCGCAGAGAGGAGACTGGAGGAGCGCTACCGACACTTAGAGGAGCTCGGCCAACGACTGACCAATCAGTCGAGGGCGAAGTATGACAGTCGCCCCCCCTGACAAGGCGGATCATGGAAGAACCTGTCCCTTCCCGATTTTGCCTTCCTCATCTAGATCCTTATGACGACACTACCGATCCCCTCGACCATCTGAAAAGTTATAAGGTGCACATGCAGGTCCAAGGGGCATCAGACGCTCTTCTATGCATCGCTTTCCCAGCCACCCCCTATGAAAGGATGCAAGGGCTTGGTACTTCCGTCTACCTTCTCGCAGTATCAGTTCATTCAGATAGCTGGAGAAAGCTTTTCTTGCCCACTTCAACGTGAGCCGACGGATACCTCGGGTGGCAGACAGCCTCTTTGCCATCCGACAGAAGAGTGGGGAGACTCTTCGGGACTTCATCGCCCGCTTCAAGGAGGCAGCGATGGAGGTTTACCATCTTGACGACTCGGTGGCCACCTTGGCCTTGAAGCGTGGGCTCCGGCCTTCCCGCTTCGCGTATTCATTAGACAAGAGTTGATACCACTTTCATACATCAAAGTACTTATTATAGTAAGACATTTATTTCTCAATACATCATAGTGTTTAATGCATCAAAGTATTCAATTATTCATAAGTTCCTTCTTTCCCTTACTAATTTAAAAACATGTTGAGATACAATGTTAACAGATACGATAGAAAATGTTTGAGTTCATATATGCTTACATTCTTCTTCCCCTTAATATTTCAAATGTCATCTATATGCAATAAAAGTTTCATGGAAAAAATGATACCAACATCATATAATCCAAGTATTCTATAAATGTATCAAGCTAATCTCAATATAAATATAGAAAATACATAGACATTCTATAGTAATCACCACATTAAAAATTACATATTTCAAAAGGTTTCTTACATATGTGACATGCAAACAAGATATTACAACAAAATATGCATCACCTCTGTCAAGTCCTTTTCATTTCACACATAACAATTTATTATAAGACATGATCAAGAAATGATACCACTGATAAAGTAGGCATTTAATAATCCAAGTCTTACAATATAATCATATCAAACAAAAATATAAAAATCAAACTGATATCAATCATGCTTCTTTAAAGTTTCAAATCAATATTTTCATCAGTACCATTAGAATCTAATCTACATGATGAGCTCATAGGGTACCGATACATTTGTATTTCTCCATGCCAATTTTGTTCAAGATTTCCTTGATGTACTTGGATTGGCTTATGAAGATTTTCTTTTTTGATTGCTTGATTTAAAGTTCGAGAATATAATTGAGTTCATCTATCATGCTCATCTCGAACTCCCCCTGCATGAGCTTACCAAAGTCTTAGCACAAAGAATTATTAGTGGCATCAAATATAATGTCATCTACATAAATTTACACTATCAACATATCATCATTTTCTCTTTTAACAAATAATGTTGTATTAATATTTTTACTAATGAATTTATTACTAATCAAGAATTTGCTCAATCTGACATACCAAGCCCGAGGTGCTTGTTTTAAACCAAACAAAGCTTTATTCAATTTGAACACATGGTTTGGAAATAAGTGAATCTCAAATATTGGTGGTTATTCAATAAATACTTGTTCAGCAATATATCCATTAAGAAAAGCACTCTTAATATTCATTTGATATAATTTAAAATTTATAAAGCATGCAAATGCAAGGAGTGATCTAATAGCCTCTAGTCTAGCAATCAGGAACATGTGTTTCATCAAAATCAATATCTTCCTTTTGATTATATTCTTTGGCTATCAATCTTGCTTATTTCTAATGAAATTATCATGCTCATCCAACTTATTTCTAAATATCCATTTAGTTCCAATAATTAGATGATTATGTGGTCTATTAACTAGTGTTCATTATCATGCATGGCATTTAGGTTCTAAATAAGAAACAAAAGCTAAATTATTACATGCATCCCTAAATGATGATCTAGTCTTATATCATAAGATGGATCACTTAATATTAGCTCTTTAGGGTGATTATGGACATACCTCCATTTTCTTTCAAATTCAGCATTACTTTGGGGTTCATCATGTTGAATTTCTTCTTCATGTATCGCTTGCATCGTTGAGTCCTCTTTCTCTTCTAAGGTAAGCTCCTTGATTTAATATTCAATTTTATCTGCATCATTTAAAATATTTCTCTTTCTTGATAGAAGATCATTGACTCATCAAATATTACATGAATGAATTCTTCTATAACTAAGGTCTTATCTTTTTTTACTACTATAATCATTAAATTTTTTTTCAAAGTGTTGATTTTAAATTCCTTTCTATTATCACTTCTTATAGATAAAACAAAAAAACCTTTTTCATTTGAAATGCTTCTAAATAATGTTTAAAATACAAAGTAAAACCCATGTAAATCATGAAAATCATCAATAATCATAAATCCATATGCAAAAGTTCTAACGGTCTAGAAGTTGAAATCATATTTTTAGACTTGAAAGAAATTCTATTTTGTTTTTCAAAAATTTCATGCATCATAAATTTTATCTTTTTGAAATTCAATTTTGGCAAACCTTTAACCAAATCGTTTTTGAATAATTTAGAAAGCAAATCCAAGCTGACATGAGCAAGTCTATGATGTCATAACTAAATTCATCAATTTTAGCATTCATGACAACTAGACATTCAATATTTTGATCATTCAAATCAATAATATAAGCATTTCTAAACTTATGACCAATAAATTTTATACAATTATCACTAGGATTAGTAACAATGCAAAGAGATGATTTAAAATAATTTTAAAATAATTTTAAAATCTTTATCATAAATTGGCTAATACTAAGCAAGTTATGTTTCAATTTATTTATAAGTAAGACATTATCAATAAAACTAGAGGGAGTGATACCACTTCTACCAATGCCAACAATTTTACCTTGACCATGATCTTCAAAGGTAACGACTCCTCATCTTTTGCATTCAAAGTGATAAATTGAGGTTCATCACCCATCATGTGTCTCAAACATCCGCTATCTAGGTACCATTTTCTTTTTGCTCCATGAGTTGCAAGACACACGTGAACGCACAAAATCAAGTCTTGCTCCTAGGTACCCAAGCTTTCTTGGATCCTTTAGGGTTAGTCCAAATGGTTTCTTTCGGAATGCATATCTTTTGAATATTATTGCATGCATATGACTTACGACCTTTTAAACCATATTTAAAATATATAATATTAGAAAAATTATTTTGTGAGATAAAAATATTTTTCAAGAATTTTTATTTTCTGAGTGGATTGTATCCTAAGCCTGCTTTATCAAAAACTGCTTTTTGACTTTCAAGAATCATATTAAGTTTAATAGAGCTTATGGTAAATTTATCTATTAAGGGTTAAGCTTCTCAACTTCAGTTTTCAAATTCTTGTTTTCTTATAGTAAAACTTCATTTTTTTCTAATAGTTTTTCCTTTTTCTAAAGTAAGATTTTAAACTTGATTTTTCAAATCTTTAATTTTTGAGTTGAGATTTGCAAAATCATCAATTAATTCATAAAATGCACCATGCAATTCTTCAAAAGTGAAATCATCTAAAAAACTAGGACTTACCTCTCTATTGTCCGCCATGAAACAAAGATTTGCTTTTTCATTCTCCTCTTCTTCTTTGAAGCTTGATGCATCACTATCGCTTCAAGTGGCCATCATAGCTTTCTTTTTGATCTTCTTGGAACTTTTCTTTAAATGTGAACAATCATACTTACAGTTGATGGGGCCAATAAGCCCCATGGGCAACGGTAATCTCACTGGGGTCGGACCAGTCATTTTTGGAGTTGGCCTTGGAAAGACACCCCCTCGGCCTCAGCCAGTTAGCCCCTCGGCCTCGAGAAAACACCCCCTCGGCCTCGGCATGAATAGTGCTCGGCCATGAACAGTACTCGGCCTCGGCATGAACAGTGCTCGGCCATGAACAGTACTCGGCCTTGACATGAACAGTGCTCGGCCATGAACAGTACTCGGCCTCGGCATGAATAGTGCTTGGCCATGAACAGTGCTCGGCCATGAACAATACTCAGCATCAGCATGAACAGTGCTCTGCCTCTTTCTCTTGGCCTCGGCATGAATAGTGCTCGGCCTCTTCCCCTCGGCATGAACAGTGCTCGGCCATGAATAGTACTCAGCCTTGGCATGAACAGTGCTCAGCCATGAACAGTGCTCGCCTTGATATGAACAGTGCCATGGAAGTGTTTACCCATGGCCTTCTTTGAAGCTCATCCAAGGGCATGAACAGTACCATGCATGTACTCTATAATCAATGCTCTACGAGGGACAAAGCCGGCTTCAACTCCAAACTTCATCTTCTGCCTCAGCAGCTACACTTTGGGGCCCACGTGCCTGACTTTATCGTCCATCATTGTCCATACAAGGCAACGGAAGTGTGGCATGGGGGATACGTCCGGCAAACACCGTAACGGTCGGCCATGCCCTGCAGCAGCCTGTAATAGCTGTCCAAATCAAACAGTACCTACCAACTATGTAGCCACCCATATTTGATGGGACATGGCCTGCACTTCTGACATGCCACTAAGAAGCAAGCCCTGCCATTGCTGCCACCATCATAAATGCTCTGACAAGTGATCATGCCCCAAGTCTCACAGACTCCAAGCATCAATAAAATGGGTAAGAGGGACCCATGATGAGGTAACTGATAACTCACCATACTCTTAAACGCTCATTCTGGCTCACAGAGAGCTCTAAGCCTCTCTCTTCTTTCTTTCGAGCTTTCTCAAGCTCGTGGCTGTTGCCCAGAGCACTGACTTGAGTGTCGGAGGGTCCCCGTTTGTTGATCCAATTGAGGATTTTGATGATTAACAAAACTATTTGAGTATAACATTTAATGTTACTAATGATTTTGATTAAGTTTTTCAGATTATAAGTCCATTTGATGATCAAAATCAAGAAGGAAAATCAAGTTCTGTTTTGAATCTAATGTCAAGGTAAGACTGCAAACATTAGAGTCGACACATGGAATCACAGAGCCGACTCCGAAAAACGGCACAGACTTAGAGTCGACTCCGGGACTGTAAGAGCCGACTCTATCAGAAACAACAGAACGATGGATTTTCAGGCCACGACCTAGAGTCGACTCCCAGACTTCTAGAGTCGACTCTAGAAGAATTTTGTGTCGACCCCAGAAAAGTCAGAGACGACTCCAGAATGTCAGACATGGCTCCAGAACTGTCAGAACGACTCTAAACTTTATCTTTATCTATTTTAATCCCAACGGCTATTGTTATTTATGGATCTAATCCTTTTTCACTTGCTTTAACGGATAGTTTCACACTATTTGTGGATTAATCGGATCTATAAGAAGAGGGTTGATTACATCCCAAAGAAAAAAACAAGAAGAGAGAAAAGAAAAGAAAGAGGCAAATCCTTGAGATCCATCAGAAAAGAAAAGAGGAAAAATCCGTAAGGAAAGATCATACTCATTTTCCAAAAGAAGAGAAAGAGATTCCAAGCCTTTGCTGTTCTATTTTAGAAGAAATCTCAAGAGAAGGAAGGAGCCCTAGTTTTTCTGATCTTCTGAGTCTCAAGAACATATTCAAAGGAAGATCCATTCAAAGGAAGAGAAGGAAGAAGCCACCAAGATCTTCGAATCAGGCTTTGGTTCCTAATCTCTATTTATTGTTTCATTATTGTATATTTGCTCATTGAAGGAGCAGTTTGCTTTTGTAAAAACAAATACTGTTTGCTGGGTCAATCTGGTGATTGATTCAGTTGAGGTTGTTAGCCTTGTGCAAGCATTAGCTTGTGGTTTTAAGGTTTTGTGCTGGTGAGCCTTGAAAACCAGCTGGGTTTATTGTGCATCCGGAAAAACAACAAGTTCGAGTTGTGAGCTTGCAAAACAACTCTGCTGTAATCAGTTTGATTATAGTGTGGACCCAAGAGGTACTTGGGAGTGGACGTAGGTGTAGGTACACCGAACCACTATAAAATCTATTGTGTTTGCCGTGATTGTCTCTTTATCTTCAACTCTCTATTTATAGTTGCTTAGTTTTAAATCTGTGAATCTAAGTTTTTATTTCCACTGGGGGTTATCTTTCAAAGGAGTTTAATTTTTTTTGAAAAACCCAATTCGTATCCCCCCTCTTGGGTTGCTATCTGGACCAACAATTGGTATCAGAGCTAGTGCTCATTTGATTTGATCTAACGATCAAGAGTCAAAGATCCACATGGCAACTCAAGCTGGTTCATCTTTTTCGAAGGACAATCTACTAATAGACCACCCCTATTTAATGGTTCTAACTATGGTTATTGGAAGGCTAGAATGAAAATATTCATTCAAGCACTTGACTATGATCTATGGAGTATTATAGTCAATGGACCACACACACCCACTGCTAGAGTTAATGGTATGGAGATTCCTAAACTGGAAACAGAATGGGATGAACATGATAGAAAATTGGCACAACTCAATGCCAAAGCAATGAATGTTTTATACTGCTCATTAGATGCAAATGAATTCAATCACATATCTATTTGCATTTCTGCTAAGGAAATATGGGATAGACTTGAAGTTACCCATGAGGGAATAAATCAAGTCAAGGAATCCAAGATTAACATGCTAGTTCATAAATATGAATTGTTTAAAATGGATGCATGTGAATCTATTGCTGATATGTTTACAAGATTTACTGACATAGTTAATGGTTTAAAAAGTCTTGGTAAATCTTATGATAATTCTGATCTTGTGAGAAAGGTCTTGCATTCCTTGCCTAGGACTTGGGAAGCTAAGGTGACAGCAATACAAGAGGCAAAGGATCTAAGTACACTACCCCTAGAAGAACTGTTGGGATCCTAAATGACTCATGAGCTTCAAATCAAGCAGCATGTTGATGATGATGAGTCAAAGAAGAAGAGAACTATGGCTCTTAAGATTTCTGAATATATGGAAGAGCCTCATGAATCCGAAGATGAAAGTGATGATGAGGACATGGCACTCATCACAAGAAAATTTAAAAGATTCATGAAGAAGAAGAAGTTTGAAAAGAAAAAGCCCTTTGCAAGAAAAGATGAGGACAAGGGCAAAGAAAAGGAAATTATTTGCTTTGAATGCAAGAAGCCGGGTCACTTTAAATATGAATGCCCTCAACTAAAGAAAGGCACCCGGAGATTCAAAAAGAAGGCAATGATGGCCACATGGAGCGATTCAGAAAGCACAAGTTCCGAAGAAGAAAAAAAGAGTGAAATGGCCAATCTATGCTTCATGGCAGACAATGATGAGGTAAGTCCGAGTTTTCTTAATGACTTCACTTTTGATGAATTACATAGTGCTTTTTATGAATTAATGGATGATTTTGCAAACCTAAGTTCAAAGAACAAAGATTTGAAAACTCAAATGCAAAAACTATCATTAGAAAATGAAAAGCATGTTATTGATAAAGAACTTTTGATAAAAGAAAAAGAAAGTTTGAAAAATGAAGTTGATAGACTTAAGCCTATAGTTGATAAATTTACTCTAAGCTCTATCAAACTTAATATGATTTTAGAAAATCAAAAGGCTGTTTTTGACAAAGATGGATTAGGATATAATCCACTTAAAAAGCAAAAATCTTTGAAGAACATTTTTGTTCATGCTGAAAAATCATTAAACATTACTTGTTTTAAATGTGGGAACAAAGGACATAAATCATATATGTGTAAATCTTCACATAAAAAGAAAAAGATGATTTGGGTTCCCAAAGGAACAATGTTTAATCCATCTAACCATGAATGACCCAAGAAGGCTTGGGTACCTAAAATTAAGACATAAATGTTTTGCAGGAGTGTCTTGCAGCCATCAGACTGAAAAGAAAATGGTACCTGGACAGCGGTTGCTCAAGACACATGACGGGTGACAAAGATCAGTTCATCACCCTTGAATCAAAAAGAGGTGGAGTAGTTACTTTTGGTGATAATGGTCAAGGCCATATCATGGGTATTGGTAAGATTCAAATTACTCCATCTACTCATATTGATAATGTTTTATATGTTGATGGACTTAAACATAATCTAATAAGTATTAGCCAACTGTGTGACAAAGGTTTCAAGGTTTCTTTGAAGCTTCTGTTTGCACTGTTACTAATCCCATTGATAATAGCATTATTCTTGTTGGTAAACGCTATGGCAATGTGTACTTAATTGATTTGAGTAATTTATCTCCAAGTAATCATTGCTTAGTTGCTGATAATGCTAAAATGAATGAGATTGGTTGGCTATGGCATCGTAGATTAGGTCATGCAAGCACACACCTAATTTTTAAATTATTAAAAATAGATTTAGTTAAAGGTATTCCTAGTCTAAATTTTGAAATAATCGAATATGATGCATGTCAATTTGGAAAACAGTCAAGAACTTCTTTCAAATCTAAGAATATTGTTTCAACTACTAGGCCACTAGAGCTACTACACATGGACCTTTTTGGACCTACTAGAACCATAAGTCTAGGAGGAAAGAAATATGGTCTAGTGATAGTAGATGATTACTCTAGATTCACTTGGGTAATATTTTTGGCTCACAAAGATGAGACTTTCTCAATATTTATGAAATTTGTTAAGAAAGTCACTAATGAGAAAAACACTACCATAGTGTCTATTAGAAGTAATCATGGAACTGAATTTGAAAATCACTTATTTGAAAAATTCTGTTTTGAAAAAGGCATACATCATAACTTCTCTGCACCTAGAACACCACAGCAAAATAGAGTTGTAGAAAGGAAGAATAGGACTTTAGAAGACATGGCCCGTACCATGCTATGTGAAAGCCAACTTCCAAAATATTTTTGGATGGAAGCTATAAACACAGCTTGTTTCATTCTAAATAGAGCCCTAATTAGACCTATCCTTAAGAAAACTCCCTATGAACTTTGGACCAATAGGAAACCAAATTTAAGTTACTTTCATGCATTTGATTGTAGATGTTTTATTCATAACAATGGTAAGGATAATCTTGGGAAGTTTGACGCAAAGTCTGATGAAGGTATCTTCCTAGGATATTCTACATCTAGCAAAGCATATAGAGTGTTTAATAAGAAAAGCTTAGTTGTAGAAGAATAAATTCATATAGTGTTTGATGAGTCTTTAGCATCAAGTTCAGATAAAATTGATGATGAGGAAGATACATCTTTGATTGAAAGAGATATTGAAAAATTAAATGTATCTTCAGATCAAGAACCTGAAGTTAAGGATGATGACTCACCTAAGGATGATGGTATTGATACTGTTCAAAATGATCAAGATCTACCTAGAGATTGAAGATATGCTTATGGTCATCCTAAAGACCTAATCATAGGTGATCCATCTCAAGGTGTAAGGACTAGATCATCAATGAGAGATATCAATAATCATCTTGCATTTGTATCTCATATAGAACCTAAGACTATAGAGGAAGCCGAGAAAGATAGTTATTGGATGTTAGCAATGCAGGAAGAGTTAAACCAATTCACTAGAAATCAAGTCTGGACCCTAGTTGAAAGACCTAAAAATCACCCTATAATAGGATCTAAATGGGTATTTAGAAATAAATTAGATGAAAATGGCATAGTAATTAGAAACAAAGCTAGACTAGTTGCAAAAGGATATAATCAAGAAGAAGGTATAGATTTTGATGAAACTTTTGCACCTGTTGCTAGATTAGAAGCCATTAGGCTACTACTTGCGTTTGCATGCCATATGAATTTCAACTTATTTCAAATGGATATTAAAAGTGCATTTCTAAATGGTTTATAAATGAGGAAGTTTATGTTGAACAACCTCCTGGTTTTGAAGATCATGAATTTCCAAACCACGTTTTCAAACTACACAAAGCACTTTATGGTTTAAAGCAAGCACCTAGAGCTTGGTATGATAGATTAAGTAAATTTTTAATTGAAAATGACTTTTCTAGAGGAAATATTGATAAAACCTTATTTTTAAAAAGAAAAGGAAAGGATTTATTAATCGTTCAAATTTATGTTGATGACATTATATTTCACTACAAGAGAAATAAAATATTGCGACGTCCAAATGCGTCGCAATTGCGTCGCTAAACATGATATTACGACGCAATAGCGACGCAATGACGGCGTCGCTCAATGTCCGTCGCAATACCCATTTGTCGCAATTGCATCACAATATTGCGATTCTCTGCGACGCAACTGCGATGCATGCAAATGCGTCGCTAAATTTAAAATTAATTTTTTAAAAAAAATTATTATTAAATATTGCGACGCACTAAATTGCGTCGCAATATTGCGACGCATCCAGATGCGTCGCAATATTTAATAATAATATTTTTGGTATAATAGCGATGCAATTTGAGTCGCTAATGCGTCGCAAATAAAAAATATTTTAAAATATTGCGACGCAGTGTCATTGTGTCGCAATATTTATTAAAAATTTTTAAGATAAAATAGCGACTCAATTTTAGTCGCTAATGCGTCGCTATTAAATTTATTTTTAAATTATTACGATGCCAGGTCATTGCGTCGTAATATTTAATAATAATATTTTAAAAATATTAGCGATGCAATTTCAGTCGCTAATGCATCGCAAATTTTATTTTTAAAAAAATATAAAAGATTAAAAATTAAAATGGTTAATACAATTTCGCTAAATGTAAATATTGATACAAACATTTTTCACTCAATCCAAACAATAATAATTTTCAAAAATAATTTATATATTAAAATTTTGAAGTTTTTACAACATAAAAAAAGAAAAGAAAAATACATCAAGAATCTGGACGATCACGTGGAGGCTGTGGAGGCTGAAGACTATGTGACAAGCGTCTAACCATATCCCGCAAATAATGCATATCATCTCGCATGTATGCAACCTCCTGATCCCGGCCTCGCATACAATCCTCAAAATCCTGCTCGACCTCCTGGCGAACCTCCACTGCAATAGATCTGCGAAGGTCCTGTAAACGTTCGGGAGGAAGATCACCAGGAACTCGTGAGCTGGAGGCCTGATGGGGAATATATGTAGAAGCTCTAGTGCCCAGACCATAGACCCTGCGGTCTCGTGGCTGGGCACCAACAGCCTCCAAAAACACACGCCGACTCTCCTCTGCTGAGAGTTCGACGGGCGTCTCCCCATCAGTAGAGTCGACCTGCGATGCCTGGGAGCGAAGCTCATCGACTCGTGTCTTAAAATTATGAAATCAACAATAAATGAGTTAATAAATTTCTCGAAATAAAATTTTAGAAATTAAACAGATACTACATATATCTAATTTCTTACCGCAACCTCCCGTGATCGCGTGTCGACCCAGGAACCGTCCCTCCTAGTGTGTGTTGCCCTGAATAGACGAAACTCACCAGGATCTCCGCCCTCCTGCTCAGACTATAACAATAAAAAAAATGATATTAATACAAATATTTGTAAATAACTAAAATAGTAATTAAAATATTTATATTTTCTTACCATACGCCGTCTGTGCTCCTGAATCAAAATGGAGCCTGAAGTATGGCGGGAGAGACCCATGCCAGGACCGCCCTTCTCAGATCAGTGGTTCATGCTGGCTGATGCGGACCTCCTGCGCCAGCCATCGGACTCCTAGGCCTGCTGCCACTCGTGCCAAATACCCTCTGGCATGTGCGCAGGACGCTGACCCGATGACCTCCAACGATGAAGCATGTCGGAGTATCGGCGTCACGTCAGAGCCTCCCATGCTTCCCTAATGGCATCATGGCTGGCAGGATCTCACGTAAACTTTTTCTGCATTAAAATAAATAGTTAGTTTCTGAATTTATTAAGTTTAAGAAATTTTATATCACTGATAAATTGTATTTAATAAGTTTACCTAAAACTCAGAAAAATAAAACTCCCTCGTGGCTGGAGATACGTGGTGCCAATCGTAGCCACTGGGATCTGCACGCCTCTGAAATACGGCGCTGATGTGGCTGGATACATGATGCTGCTCAATGAATCTGTGCCGATCGGCTGGATGGTAATACTGCTGGAGAGATCAAAGGCTGCGCCTCTGCTGGAGATCCAAACTCTCCATCTCCGACGCTCATGTGATCTGATGTAGCAGGGCTACGTCTCTGCTCACTCCGTCTGTCGTCGGTAGATCTACCTCTGCCCGTCATACTGAAAATACTAAAGATTCACACAATTAAATTACGATTAATGATTGACTATGTAAGAATTTAACACTTATAAAAAAAGTTAAATTTTAAAAAACCTCTATGTTTAATCGGTGTCATTTGTTTCGTGAAATGTTGGTTCAACATCGATGCCGTATCGGATTGCGAATCAGTTTCATTATCATCGGAAGGAAACCGAACATTTGCATCTGCAATTTCTTGGACATCACCATTTGGATCTCTAAGTGATGTTTCAGGAGCCCTTGTGTCGTCCTCAATTGCATGCATTTCCATCTCATCCTCTTGAAATGCAGGGCACTCGGCTGATTGACTTGATGAACTCTCCTCTAATACGATTGTTGAACGTGGGATGATTTTAGAAACGGCCCACCAATCTCACTTGTCGTTGCGCAAACTTGGATATCCGCAGTAAAAGACTTGCTGAGCTTGGATGCAAGGATGAATGAGTCATATTTCTGCAATCTTCGTCGATGGTTCACTTCAACCAAATTGTAGTCGTTATGAACCCTTTTGCCCACAGGAACTATCGGATCGAACCAATCACAACGAAACAATACGGTTCGTTTCATAGGCCAACCGGGATATTCAACTTCAACCACCTCTACTAACTTTCCATAATAATCCTGCATATTTGCTCCAACACTTTCTCCTTTCACACACGCCCCAGTTCTACCTACCTCTTGAAGCTGCTAATCGTTCAATCTAAAATTTGTACCCATTTACAAAATAGCCAGTAGAGGTTGTTACTGTCTTCAATGGCCATTGCGATAGACATTTAATGAAAATATTGTCGGTTGTCGACCATGGACCGTTGACCTATAAATTAATAAGCTATTGACATCCAATTCAAAAATAATAGCCATTATCGAAATTGATTGAGTGATACTACTCACAAATTCATAAAACCAGTAAGCAAACTCCGTTTCTAATTTCTGCCCAATTGCAACTTGACTGATGTCGGGATTCATCTGTCGTTGTCTATCACAAAACATCCTTATGGGATGAAAAGGATGAAAACTA
>UESW01004303.1:75038-99032 GCA_900491605.1 Calamus simplicifolius
AGGGTAGTCCTTATGAGAAGTCATTGGATTTGTTAAGTTGAGACACTATGGATGAGCTGATTAAGGGTTGGCAGTTAAACCCTAAGTTATCTTGAGCATTGAGGGTCAAAAGGATGAATTATTTGGTAACCGTATGCCAGAAGTTCTTGATTGTTGTTCTGCAACTTTCGGCCTATCTGAATGTCGGGTATCATTGCTAGATGGCGACTTCGTATAGTATTGGAAGTGTTTCAGTGCTACTGGCTTAGTGTTCAAACCTATGGGATCACACACCATAGGGGATTCTGCCTGACTTAATGATTGAGAAACTATATGTTAGTAATTAATTAAATGATTAAATTGGCAATACGATTACTGGCTAGCTCAATTTGATTGAGCTATGATAATTTGGGTCAAATCAAATGTAATTTGGTTTGGGCTCAATTAAGGTTCAATTGAGCCCAATATTAACTTCCTTACCCATTTGAGTTCAAAATTATGAATTTGAATTTCAAACTAATTTTTAAATTTAAGTTTGAATTTGAATTTAAATTTTAAATTTAAATTTTAAATTTAAATTTAAAAGGGATGTTGATGACCTCTCCCTAATTAACCCCATTCCTTATCTTCCTCCCCTTTTCTCTCTACGGCTTCCAATTTTATGGGGTTGATGATGAGCATTAAAAGGGATGACTTTTAGCTGAAAAGGAAGAGAAATGATTTCTTCCTAATCTTCTACCCCTTTTCTCTCCATAGTTTTATTTTTATGGGACTGGTGATTGGCATTAAAAAGGGCAGTTTTTGGCTGAAAAAGAAGAGGAAGGATTTCTTCCTTGTCTTCCTTCCATTTTTCTCTCCATGGTTTCCATTTTTATGGGGCTAATGATGGACACTAAAAGGGGTGATTTTTTGTTGAAAAAAAAAAGAAGAGAAGGAGAGAAGAAGGATTTTGGGGTGTAGGGATCCTAACAATTAAGCTAGGTCTTAGGAAAGAGAAAGGAAGGGTTTTCTTTAGATCTTTTCCACCGAAATCTATCCTCCATGTTCTTTTACAACTCCAAGAGCACACTGATGTGGAAAAGAAGAAACCTAGTCATCGAAGCCTTTGATAGAAGCTAGCACTCTGAAGAGGCTGGTCAGGGCCAGAATCCTAGTATGGATCACCTTTAGAGGCCATACACCTTTATGTGGCTTGCAGAAGTACTACCTACTATCGCCTTTCATTGCTGCAAGAGTCGTTAAGCATTCAAAGGTAAGAGATTTTATAATTACTGATAACTTAGATATGATCTAAGGCACTAGGCCACAAACATAGATATGATCTATATTATTTGTATTGACATAGATTTGATTTGTGTACTTTTTTTAACACTTTTATATAATTTTTATATCATGATCCTATTGTAGGTTGATATTAGATTAGATCCAATATTTTATTGCTTTCATTGCAAATATATTTTATAAAATTTTAAAATGCATACATGTAGCCTACAAATAGATTAACTTACAATGTATCAGAGCTTAGTTTGTGCTCTTAATTTCTATCATGCTCTTTGGGATGGTCCAATAGGGGAGGCTACTGGTAGTACCCTGGATAATTGTGCCCAACGAGCGTCTGGTAGGGATATTAGAGAAGCACCAATGAGGAAGGCTACTAGTAGTACTTCGGTGTGTGGTGCTCAACTATCCACGACTCGGAGAGTGCTATAGGCTGCTGAAAGCACTTGAAAGCTGATTTCATTAGGAGATAAGTACTTGGATTGGATGGATTCACTAGGTCGTCCGGTCATAGGAGAGAAGTAGGGTTTAAAGACCCTTTCTTTCCATTCAATGGGATCTTTTATGGCGTGTAGGGGTGCCACTTTTGTCATAACCGATGAAGAAGAAAAGTAAAGAGAATATAGATTAAAACTGTTTTAATCTTATTTTTGAATGGTATGATCATAAACTATTTTATTTTTATAAAATTTATTTTACATGTTAAATTGAAATCATTTCAATTTAAAAGTTTATTTAAATTTCTTAAATTAAGAAATTCTTATCTTATGATTTAAAATCTAGTCATACCTTTAAGGGTCATGGGTTAGCTTGAGTTAGATCTTTAATTGAATTAAACCTTTATATTAATGAACTAAAAAGAGAACTTAAATCTAATCAAAAGTTGAGTTAGGTACCTTCTCTTTATATTAATTGAACTAATCAGATTAAATCTAAAAAGTCTGATTAGGTTACTTCTGGTGAGCCTGAGTCTTTTAGGCTAGTCTAATCAAATTGATAAACAGTTTGATGTCTAAAATATGTCACACGTAAACCCTCTAAATTATTAGGTCCTTAAAGATAAAGTTATGAGATAACTAAGTCTTAGCCTTCCAAATTGGATGTAATAGGTCCAGTAGTTGGGCGATCATCGACAGACCCAAAGGATGTTCATTCATCAAGCTATTGGAATTATCAATCCTAATATGCTGGCTCAATGCGACTCTCTTAACGATAGTTAGGTAGGCCGACAAAGTCAGGCTTGACTATTCATTGGTTAGAAGCATTGAATTTCATGTTAATGGTTGGACCTAACCAGGACCTTCAATAGGAGGCCCAAAGGCCGATTGAAGTGCACCTTGGGTTTAATTACTAGAAGTTACTTGGAGAAGTAATCGGTTAAAGAACCTACCTTTAGATGCACATGGGTGGCCAAAGTTAGGCTCATGTATAGTCTATTGGATTCTAGTAGCCACTAATGGATTCAAAGAATTCCTTGGATTGGAGGTAGAGGCTAAATAGAATAGGGAGGGCCTTTAGACTAAAGTCCCATCTTTAGGATAATAATTCATATACACTAATAGTTTTGGTTTAGATAATGTCTACAACTTGTTGCTCTGATCGTTGCTTGACAATGAAAATCCATGGGTCCCAACTTATGATGGTATTGAAGGCTCAGGATTATCCTGGAGCATAAACGGATCCTTTATGTGATAAACGGATATCCAAAGTCCCTTCTAATGGAGACTGATCAGAAGTGTGTTGATCGAACAACTATCCGATGCATAATGCTAGCTGTTGGGAATTGTATCCTAAAGCCAATCATTTGTTGATTGTGCAGATGTAAATTGTATATAAATTGATATATTAATAAAAGTTATTTGGCAGTTTATTCATTACAAGAACATCTTCTTAAAGCTCCTAATAGTAATGAAGCCCTCAGGATCTTCCTTCACGATAAAGGAGGATTTATCTTTGAAGGTCTTTAAAAGAGTTCGCAACCAAATGATATACTATGACAGGGCCATAGTACTATCAATTATAGGACGTTGTATATCATATTTGTTGGTTGTCCTCTTAATCAAGGAGTGTAGAGACACTGGTATGACATACAGGTGAAAGTGTAGGAGTACATTTCACCGAACGTGACTCATTTATGGATACTCTACTATCAAGAGTTAATCCGAGAAGATATAGATATAAGTATCCTTCATACCTGAAGATCACAACCAGTGGCTTACAAGCAACTCATTGTACTTAGGTGCCGGACCACCTGGATTTCTAATCCAGCTACGAAAGGTTACTGGGTGCAGTCAAGTACTTGTGGTAGTCAGTTGTGGATCAAGATGAAATTTGACCTATCCCGTTAAAAGGAGAAATGCTTATGTTTCAATTTTGCAAGACCTTGGCCAAGGCACTTCATGTGAAAGTCACATGATTACTAAAATTGAAATCACTTTATTGATTTGCTGTTTAGAGTTGACAGGCTCTTAAGCCATCCTTAGCATTTGTGGTCAAGAGGATGAATTATACGGTAACTGTTTCTTATGATTCTTGGAGTTTGCTCGGCAACTCTTCGACCTATCCGGACGTCGGGTTCCATTACTAGATGGGCATATCGATTAGTATAGAAAGTTGTTTCTATGCTACCGCTTAGGTTCGAACCTAGAGAGTCACACGCATAAAGTTTCCTAAGATGATCTATTTGCTGATCAACGATTGAGAATCGTATATGATTTAATTAATCAATTTGATTAATTGAATTATCTCAATTAGGTTAAGTACAAGTGAATAAGATTCAATTTGGTTTAAGTCTATTAGAAGGACTAGTCAATTTCAAATATTGATTTGAAATTAGACTTGATTTGGATTTAAATAGATTCAGGACTAGCCAAATTTGATTTGGGTTAGGACCATGATCTATGTAGGTTCAGTCCAATAAATTTAGATCAGAACCCAAACCTCTCGCATAAGGATCTCACATGATGAGATGGCTGAAATCTCATCTCATGAGAGATTAAATTTAATGCCTGACATTAATCTTCTCCCGTTTGAATTCTAAGTGAATTTATGTACCTCTCGGAATTAGCTCATTGCGACTCTTTGGTTTTCAAGATCGGAATTAACCAAACGCCGCGACTTTGGTTTGCGAACGCGCAACTCTTGTCTCTTCGCTTTGCCAAACGACGGAACTAAATGTTAGAATTCAATGACTAAAATAGACTATAAATAGAGGACATCCCTCACCAGATACACAGAACAACAACACACGATATGTCGTGGATTGAAATTCTAAAAGGTTAGAATAGAAAGTCCTGGTGATTCTGGTGTTAGCAGAAGCGTGGTGGATCTTGGAGGAAGATTCAAGTGGAGGATTCAAGATCAGCAAAGTTATTTTTCCGCGAGCTAGCACTCCCGAAAATCGATCATTCGGGGCTTCGCGTGGATGATACTAGAGGCCGGGCGATTGAACGGCTGCAGAGCATAAAAGGATTTACCAATTGCCTTAAGGTAAGTGATATGATCCCTAGATCTTAAGGCATGATTCAAGGCAAGAAGTATGACTTCACCTCGAGGATCAAGATATGATCTTGATGATTTTATTTATATGCATATTTTAGAACAAGCGATCCTATATATAGGCAAAGATATGACTTGATGCATATTAGATAGATTAATATGTAATCTTTTAATTTTCGCAATGATAATAGTTATCAATTTTTAAAATATGCATGCCTCGGAGACTATTTCTCCCTACATTCACATCCACATATGAGTCAAAAGTGTGCAAGCTTCAAGATCCATTTTTGGACTGAAGCAGGTATCTCGGAGTTGGAACATGCATTTTGATAAATGTATCAAGGCGTATGGTTTCATTAGAAATGGAGAAGAACCTTGTATTTATAAATGGGTTAATGGTTCTGTAATTGTATTTCTTGTATTGTATGTGGATGACATTCTTTTAATTAGGAATGACATCCCAGCACTACAGGAAATAAAGGTTTGGTTGTCATCTCAGTTCTCTATGAAGGACTTGGGTGAAGCCTCTTACATACTTGGTATAAAGATTTATAGAGATAGATCTAAGAGGCTTCTGGGATTATCCCAGTCTATATACATAGATACTATGCTGAAGCGGATTAGTATGAAGAATTTAAGAAAGGCTATCTCCCAATAGGCCATGAAATTTATCTCTCCAAAAAGGATTGTGCGACAACACCTGAGGAGAGAGAGCATATGAGTAGGATTCCATATGCTTCGGTAGTTGGTTCTATCATGTACGCCATAACATGTACTAGACCAGACGTGGTATACTCAGTAAGGGTAGTGAGCAGATACGGGTCTAACCCAGGTGAAGCTCATTGGAAAGTAGTGAAGACTATCCTTATGTATTTGCAAAATACTAAGGACCAATGGCTAATTTATGAAGAACCTAACTTAATACTTGTGGGGTATTGACTCCAATTTTTAGTCAGATAGGGATGACAGCAAGAGTGTGTCAGGGTTTGTCTTTACCCTAAATGGAGGAGCGATCTGCTAAAAAAGTTTCAAGTAGCACACTGTGGCAGACTCAGTTTGCGAGGCAGAATATATTGCGGCATCGGACGCATCAAAGGAAGCTGTATGGTTGTAAAAGCTTCTAGGTGAGCTGAGAGTAGCACCTTCCCTGGATGGTCCCATTCTGTGTACTATGACAACACTGGAGCCATTGCTCAAGCTAAAGAGTTGAAGTCCCACCAGTGCACTAAACATATTTTGCGCTGCTATCACCTTGTGCGAGAAATCGTGGAGCAAGGTGACATTGACCTTCAGAAGATCGATAGAAAGGAGAACCTAGCCGATCCCTTCACTAAAGCTCTCGGAATCAAAGAATTTGATGACCATAAATGAAAGATGGGTATTAGATACTACTTTGAGTGGCTTTAGTCCAAGTGGGAGTTATTGAAAATTATGTCCTAAAGCCATCAACTAACATGTAGATGATTGTGCAAGTTGTAAATGTATGTGAATTATTAATCAATAAAATGTTTATTTGGTGGTTCATCATATTGCATCTTCCTGAAATGAATTCTTTTGTGATGGAGTCCTTAGAACAATAATTGATTCAATAAAAGAAGGGTTTATTGAGTGGTTCTTAAAATTGTTACGACCAAATAATATGTAGTTATATATAGGACAACTATACATCAAGTATAGGTCATTGTATGTCATATAGGAGTGTGTTGATACTGGTATGACACGCAGGTGAGGTGTATGATATCTCGCTGAACGTGATCAATCTAAGGAACGCTCTTCTGCCAAGAAATGTTCACGAATGGATATGGATATAAGTGTCCCTCTGACCTGAGATCACAATGGTAGCTTGCAAGCAATCTACTGTACTTTGGTGCTGGACTATCTGAATTTTTAATCCAGTGGCAGAAGGTTTCTGAGTGCAGTCAAGTACTTGTGGAGCAGTGAATGGATCAAGAAGGGATTGACCCCTTCAAATGTTTGGAGCGAATGTCTCACTGTATTTTAATTTAGCAAAACCTTGGCCAGGGTAGTCCTTGTGAGAAGTCACAGGATTTATGAAGTTGAGACACTTTATGGATGAGCTGATTAAGGGTTGGCTGTTAAACTCTAAGTCATTTTGAGCATTGAGGGTCAAAGGGATAAATTATATGGTAACCATATGCCAAAGGTTCTTGATTATGGCTATGCAACCTTCGGCCTATCCAGACGTCGGGTGTCATTGCTAGATGGCGACTTCGATTAGTATTAGAAGTGCTCCAGTGCTATCGGCTTAGTGTTCGAACCTATGACGTCACACACCATAAGGGATTCTGCCTGACTTGATGATTAAGAAACTAAATGTTAGTAATTAATTGAAGGATTAAATTAGCAATACGATTGCTGGCTAGCTCAATTTGATTGAGCTATGATAATTTGGGTTAAATCAATGTGATTTGGTTTGAACTCAATTTAGGTTTAATTAAGCCCAATGTTAACTTCCTTATCCGTTTGAGTTCAAAATTATGAATTTAAATTTCAAATTAATTTTTAAATTAAGTTTGAATTTAAATTTTAAATTCAAATTTTAAATTTAAATTTAAAAGGAATGTTGATGACCTCTCCCTAATTAACCCCATTCCTTATCTTCCTTCCATTTTCTCTCTACGGCTTCCAATTTTATGGGGCTGATGATGAGCATTAAAAGAGGTGACTTTTAGCTGAAAAGAATGGGAAGGATTTCTTCCTAATCTTCCATCTCTTTTTTCTCTACAATTTGGGACTGGTGATTGGCGTTAAAAGGGGTGGTTTTTGGCTAAAAAAGAAGAGGAAGGATTTCTTCCTTATCTTCCTCCTTTTTCTATTCACAATTTTTATTTTTATGGGCTAATGATGGGCATTAAAAGGGGTGGTTTTTAACTAAAAAAAAAAGAAGAGGAGAGAAGAAGGATTTTGGGGTGTAGGGATCCTAGCAATTAAGCTAGGTCTTAGGAAAGAGAAAGGAAGGGTTTTCTTTAGATCTTCTCTACCGAAATCTATCCTTCATGTTCTTTTACAACTCCAAAAGTACCCTTGTGTTGAAAAGAAAAACCTAGTCATCGAAGCTTTGGATAGGAGCTAGCACTCCCAAGAGGCTAGTTAGGATCAAAACCCCGGTGCGGATCACCTGTAGAGGCCATACATCTTTTGTGTAGCTCGCAGAAGTACTACCTATCACGTCTTTTATTGCTGCGAGAGTCATTAAGCATCCAAAGGTAAGAGATTTTATAATTACTGGTAACTTAGATATGATCTAAGGCACTAGGCCACAAACATAGATATGATCTATGTTATTTGTATTTACACAGATTTGATCTGTATACTTTTTTTATACTTTATATATAATTTTCATATCATAATCCTATTGTAGGCTATATTGAATTAGATTCAATATTTATTGCTTCCATTGCATATACATTTTATAAAATTTTAAAATGTACTGTAGCCTACAAATAGATTAACTTATATCTCACTCATCATAAGATTTTAATCTCCTAAAACTAATAAACTTCCCAATTATTATAGGATACTAATTTCTTTAAGAAATAAAAGAGATAAATATTCATTAAATATTTAAAAATACATTCTTGATTTAGAACTGACTTCTAATTGATCCAATATAATTTTAAAATATAAAATTTCAGATAAAAACACCTAAAATTATCATTAATCACCAATAATGATATTTTCATAATTTATAAGAAATTCGTCAATAATGATATATGTTTATAAAATTGCTTCTAACTTCTTTAATTAATCTTTGAAGATGCGTTGGAAAGCTAACTCAATACCAAACATCATGAATATAGATTCAATTAAAAAATTTAATTATATTATTTTTTATATTTTAATTCAATCCAATCAAATTGTACTTTAATTTAAGTAAGTTAGTCAAAAGGGCTGGGTCTCACAGCACATGTATCATATACAAATATATTTTAGTAAAAAATAAATTTGATATTAGAAGATGGTTTTTGTAATGTGTTATATACATATATATTATAGTAAAACATAAATTGATATTACAATATGATAAATTTGATATTAATTAGTACGTATGATTATGATTAATTAATAAATTAAAATGGTGAATAGTATGGTTGATGGAAGGTATTAGATTAGTTTTATTTTCCTAGTTTTCTACTAGTAATATAAAGCATGGTTATTATAATTGATACCATAGGCTGTAGCATTGTTCTTATAGCTTAGCATCATGGCTTGAAGCACAAAATGCCAAGCTCAAGTTGAAATGTGACCAATATTACTTAGGGTTGCTAGTCATTACCAAAGTGGAGATATAACTAGCCCAAGGCCAAACAAAGAGTTAATGTTAATTTGCACTTGAAAAAAATGATTGATTTGATGTTGAATGATATGGCTTTGAATATTTCTATTCTTGAAAATATTGATTTTGATTTTATTTCAACTAAAAAATATTATTTTAATTGAAGTCTAATATTAGATATGTTGATAAGTATAATGTATGTTTTTATTGTTATAATTATCTGTTGACTATTTATAATTGTGATACTTGTATTATTTATATGTGGATGCATGAGTAGAATATCTTACTAAGTTGTAGCCAATGTCATCTTTACTTATTGTTTTTTCCCCCTCTTTTAGAGTCACAGGATACATAGGATCGAAATATAAATTGACACTAGAGTGAGGAAGAAAAAAATATTAAGAAATATGTCAACAAAAAATCTTTAATCTTATAAATAAATAATCTAATATAGTTGAATTGGAACTATGGTTTTCTTTTGATATTAAAATTTTTGTTTTGAACTACTAACATAATCAAGTGTTGTATAGAACTCTGGACCACACAACATATACGCAGTTGTGGGTGTTTAGCATAAATGACGAATTGGGACGTGATAATAAAATTTATTTTTTAATAAAAAACCTATAGGATACACTCGAGCAAAAGAAGTAGACACTATAGAAGAGAAATGTAAAGCCTATCATTTTTATAATTCCTTGTCTGATCTTAACTTGTTTTTAGATCCTCTAATCCTCCCTAGACCGTCCCGCCGTGAGCACATCAAATTTATAATAAAATCTCTTTTTTTATGAGCTACTCCAAGTAATTATTTAAAACATATGCATGATGATAAGTTATTTAAATTGCCCTCTTTCAATCACATTCTTGGTTTCACCATTGTACAGCACATCACCACAGCCCTATTACATTGCTTACCCTGCTGTTAAAAGTAGGACTGAATCTCAAGCACTAGCAGGGTTACCAAAAGGGCTTGCCAATAGCTTGCAAGCATCTTGAAGTAGCCGCTGACTAATGCCTTTTCTGCCCTTTAGGTCCGGGTCCAGGGACAAACCATACTCTCAAAGCACCTTTTTCAGCAATAATGATTCAGAAAAGACTCTCTGCACCGGAAGCATGCATTGGGTGCACAAATTAATCGCGCACCATACTAGGCATAGCGAGATCCAATAAATTTTGATGCACATTATATACATGATAACATAAGTGTGCAATCAATTCATATATTTAATGCATGCTTACTGCATCAAAAATGGTGTAGTATGACTTGTTCTAAGGCTATGTTTGAAATAGAAAATAATGGAAGGGATATCCTTCTTATTTTCAAAAGCTATGACTAGGAAGGATAAGTCTGAAAAAAGTTAACTAAGATAGTGTTTGATAGCTTTTGGCTATTCCTGGATAAATGTACAGGATAGCATTTATCCAGAGAATAGCTGAGGGGATAAGCATCTTTTTAAAATTACCACTCTGCCATCAAGGGATAACTTTAGTTATTCCTGGTTCCCTAGGGAATAAGTCCAGGGGATAACCCATGGTTAAACATGGGTTATCCCCTCTGGTTAAACTTTTTCAGCACTATCCCCTGTAGATATAGCATTTGAAGATAAGAAAGGATATTCAGGGGATATCCCCCCTATCCACCATATCAAACAGTTCCTAAAGGTGATAATCCTTAGTTAAGGGTTATCTCCTGAACTTATTTTCTAAGAATAAAGGAGTAGCTATTTTTTTATAAACTTATCCCTTGAGGGTAAAATTATTATTATAAAAAGTTGGTTGTTTCCTTAGCTATTCCATGAATAAACTCTATCCTATATACTTATTCAGAAATAGCTATTTTTCTATCAAACACTACCTAAATGACTCTCCCCTTGGTTTGGATTGAACTGAGGACATCTAATTCCTTATCATTAGTTGCGTGTGTATGATGGGACATTTGGCTATTAAGCAGGTCAGGATGGCATAAGTCAAACTCCACGGGGTCACTAGTCGTTAGTTGTCCCATAATAAACAGGCATATTTAAGCATAATATATTAACTAACCTATTAATCATTAAAGAACCAGTAATGTACAAGAACTCGGTAAACCGGTAACCTTTAATGGACCGAAACTTTGATATGAAGCTAATTAACCTAATCAGAAAAGGTTCAACAATATATATCACCTTGTTATTCTCAAGGCGGAATCTCTTTAATTCAATCCTTAATTACAAAAGATCATAAAACACCATAAATCAAATATCTCTCAACCGCCTTTTCTAAAAACAACTTTATTTTCCCTTACAAAATCCCATTGGAACCATTACTGTTTCAATAAAAATATATTTTTTAGGTGGTGCAACTTTCTTATAGAGAACAAAAAAAGAAATTTTCAAAAATTGCTTTATAAATGGAACAATGAAAATGTCAAATAAAATATGCTTTATTTTTGTAAACGACAAATATTTCAATAAATGATCAAGAATAAGTTTCCCATTACAAACAAATAAACATACATAGATGTATATTTTGTAGCATGCATGCATATAAACACTTCCAAAAAAAACAAGTGGTGTTTCTCTTAGAAAAATAAAAAAATTAAATGAAAAAAATTAAAGAATACTCATAAGCATGGCCATCATTTTAGTAACCGTGGGAAGTTCAAGATATTTCCGTGGATCCCATTCTTTGAGCCATGCACATTGGGGGAAAAAAATAATTTAGACTGTATTTGATTTTTGAAAATATTTATTATTATTATTATTATTATTATTATTATTTAAAACATTTTTTTATCTCTAAAAAATATATTTATAACTAAAAATAAAAATTAATTTCTCTCAACCGCAGGTTAAACTAGAAGCATGCTGCTTTGTTAATGGGAAAGAAACAATTACCTAAACATTTGTCCAAAATGTGCTTGATTTACCGGAAGAGAGCACGGTAAGAAAATTTAAAGCGGTTAAAAAGCACTCACCAAAATGTTCTCTTAAAATGGCAGTGTGGAGGATGGTGTCGCCATCTTGTTCGTCGTTCCATCCTTCCCAAGTTGCGGGCATTTTACATCAGTAACCGCTTTAAGGGCGAAGAACGCTTTCTTCTGGCCATGGAGCACCGCCACATGTAGTGGCGTCTCTTCTTGCCGGTTGCGGATCTGCAGCACCTGCTCCGGGTAGCGGTTGCCCAAGAACAGGCACACCTTGTCCATCCCCAAGAATGCAGCTTCGTGGATCGGCGCGTCCCCCATCTTGTTCTTCGTCTCCAATATCTCACGTAAGCAGTCGGCCTCCTCCATGAGTTTCATGAGCTTGATCACACCATGTTGGTTGCCTATGGAGATGGCAAGGTGCAGAATGGTGTCTCCCCCCCTGTTGATAGCGATCGGGGCAAACTTATTTTCCTTGTAGATATTCATTAGTTTTTTCCACTCGCTCTCCATGGCGGCTCGGAATAATTTTTTCTTGATCTCGAGCTCAACTGCTCCTTCACCGCTACTAACATCAGCCTCCTCTATCGTTGGCTCAACTGCTCCTTGACCGCTACTAACATCAGCCTCCTCTATCGTTGGCTCAACTGCTCCTTGACCGCTACTAGCATCAGCCTCCTCTATCGTTGGCTCAACTAATCCTTGACTGCTACTACCATCAGCCTCCTCTATCGGCTCAACTGATCCTTGACTGCTACTACCATCAGCCTCCTCTGTCGTTGGCTCAACTGATCCTTGACTGCTACTACCATCAGCCTCCTCTATCGTTGGCTCAACTGCTCCTTGACCGCTACTACCATCAGCCTCCTCTATCGTTGGCTCAACTGCTCCTTGACCGCTACTACCATCAGCCTCCCCTATCGTTGCTTCTCCACCACTCCTAATGGCTTCCCCTGCCATGGCTTCCAATTCCATCACCGACAAGAATGATAGCAAGTATCAAGGCCAGCAGGCCCAGGTAGCGGATTTTATAATAGCAGGGAAAAGTCTTTGTGCACAGGCCTACGCTGGGATAATTTATTGTCAGATTTTGTACAATGCATCACTATATGCCACGTCTTGATTTAGATCTATGGTACCGGAAATTTTTTTTAGCATCAATAACTTTTGGATAGCTTAATTTTTCCTTTAAAATTTGAACAGACTAATATGAAAAGATATTCGCGAACATCAAACAAGCTCAGAAGAAAAAAAATAAAGAAATCTTCAGCTTGCTAATAAGAATGAAAAAGTAGAAATGCGGTTCATATTCCTTTCTTATTATAGAATTATAAGAGAAAAAAATATGACTAATATCCTTATTCTTTAAACTAAAAAAAAAATATACTCATTTTCTTATTATTCAGCAGAGAAGTAATATATATAAGAGTAAAAAAGAATATGTATATGGCTCATATCTTTATTTTCAGTTAAAAATTTAGATATATTGCTTATAATCTTATTCTTAGTGGTACATAATGATAGAATATGGATATTCATGCATCGATATTCGTGCGAGGAGATTAAGACCGACCCTTCGCCCATCATGATGTCCTCGAGCTTCTCATAGCTCGGATCCCCGAGCTTCTATAGCTCGTCTTCCCCGAGCTTCCATAGCTCGGATTCTTCGAGTTTTCGCAGTTCGTCTTTCTCCGAGTTTCCATAGCTTGACTCCCCCAAGCTTCCATAGCTCGGCTCCCCCGAGTTTTTATAGCTCATCTTTCTCCGAGCTTCCATAGCTCGGCTCCTCGAGCTTCCCATAGCTCGGATCCCCCGAGCTTCCATAGCTTGTCTCCCCCGAGCTTCTCGTAGCTCGGCTCCCCCGAGTTTCCATAGCTCGGATCTCCCGAGCTTCCACAGCTCGACTTTCCCGAGCGATCCATGATCCAATACTCACCCCCCGCGGAACCTGGCGTAGGAGAGCCTAGGCCTATCGTAACAGCATCTCAGGCAAAGAATCACGTTGAAAAGTGGTCTAAAGCCTAGTATGGCTACCTGGGACCTACGCACCTACCAGATCCCGAGCCATCAAGGAACTCTCCTAGCCGTCGATCCCTTAACAAACAAGATATGGATCCCAACGGCCTGATTCGATCCATCTCCGTATCCTAACAACCCTCGAACCTTTCAGAAGGCGCTCAGGATCCAGGTGACAACCTATAAATATCACACTCCCAGATTTCCTCAGGTATGCACTCACTCTCACTCTCCCACTCTCACCAGCTGCTCGTCGGTGCTCTCCCCTCTGGAGCTCCCGATCGGCCGCCTCTGGAGAGACTCCCCGGAAAGATCCATCTCCCCATTTTCTGATTGATCGTCGATTTCTCCCACTGACTTGAGCGTCGGAGAGTCTTCCGTGAAGGGCCACCCCCAACGCCTCTCGCGTAAGGACTTGTGTGCAGATCCATCCTAGAAGATCGACTGCGCCCGAGTTGAAGGACGGATCCCGGCGGCAACAGTTCATATCCTTATTTTTTAGTTAAAAGAATAGAAATATAGCTTACTTTTTTATCTCTATGGCTTGGATGGACCTGAACACTATTAAATCCTTTAATATAATTCTTTTGGATCCATCTGAGCAAATTGAAGGATTGTTTGTGAAAAAACATATAGCATTTTTTTCATATTAAAGATCTAACCTGGACTCTATCTGATAGCTATACACCGCTTCCGTAGGTACCCCCACCCTATTACTAGGGCTGTAAATTAACCAAGTTATCCAAAGATCTGACATGATTTGGCAATGATCGGTTGAAGCTTAATTTTAGTTAAATCTATAGGTCAAACTTGAGTAACTTTTTAAAGCTTGACTCATCAATAGGCCAGGTTAAATGCTCCATGTTATTTTAATAATATATATAGTGAAAAAAAGTGATAGCTTTAACTATATTCAAATATAATTAAGTCTAAATTTGATCATCTTCTTTATTTTTGAATCCATACAGTTTACAATCTTAAAGATAAAAAAAATAAAAAAATAAAATAACTTTAAAATATGTATAGATTTAAGAATGAAAAAGATGTTTAAACTTAATTACATTTGAATGTAACGGAATCTATCTCTTCCCCTCTATATATATATATATATATATATATATATAATTCGGCTTGATAAAAGATAGCTTCTTCCAGACGAGTTTAAATAATAAATAAATCAAGTTTTAACACTATTCCGGTTAGCTTAAACATAATCAACCGTTTCTTGCAGCAAGCGTGGTCTGGTAGCGTACTTCTGAGCTTGGCTAAGTTCATTTGCACCTCCAGCCACCCGGAACCGGAGAGAGAGAGAGAGGGAGAGAGAGAGAGAGCAGTGCAGAGGAAGTACATGTATAATATTATTTGAGTGGCCTTGAAGTGGGAGGTCATGGTTCAAACTTCAACCTGACGTTCTTATCTCTATCTTCCCGGCAATGTTTCTTTAGAAGAGAAGAGAGAGAGAGAGAGAGAGAGAGAGGGGCAGTGAAAGTATATGTATAATATTATTTTGAGCGGCCTTAAAGTGGGAGGTCATGATTCAACCTCCCAAGTGGTGTGACGTTCTTATCTCTACCTTCCCAGAAATATTCTTTAGAAAAAAGGAGAAAAGGATAACATTCAAATGGAACAGGAATAATGTAACAGATCGGATGCGAGAACTTCAAGAAATAAGAAATAAGAAATAAGAAATAAAAAAAATATTTTTTAAATATTTTTTTATTTTTAAAAATTATATTATATAAATAATTAAGAATAAAATTAATCAAAGAAATAATTTATAGTTAATCATGAGATATTTTCTCAATTTATTTTCTAAAAAATAAAGAAATAGCTGGTTATCCTTCCAAATAAGAGTAAAAAAAGATTATCCTATGGATTTATCTTTTTGCATTTGATATGATCAATGGGATAGCCAAAGAATATCCCTAGGGATAGCCAGAGAAAAACTTTATTCCATACATTTATTTATGAATAATATTTTTCCTATTAAACACCACATAAAGGTTGATACTTTGATTCCGCTACAAGGTTAATCATCTCATATAAGACTTATCACATGCTAAAAATTAATCATGATGAAACTCTTTCCACTGGAACCAAATGGGTATGCTCTTTCCTTTTGTTTATTAACATTAGTACATTTAGATTATATATATGATCCTAATCTATTTATTGATCTAATTAATTTATTAATAAATTGAATTTAAAAAGTTTTAAAAATTTAAATTCAAGTTAATTGATGATAGATAAATTTTATAAATTTATTTTTTTTATTTGATATTAAATATTTTAAAATATTACAGCTAGCAACTGGTGGCAGCAAAAGAGCGTTTAGGGGACCTTATGAAACAACTAATTGTTCCAAATTAGAACTTCCTTGAGTGCTCACTTCAAGAACAAGTTGAAGATGAGAGGCAAGCCTGGATCGTCGGCATATCTGACTGGCACAGTGGAGAAGAAAAGGATAAAAAAGGGAATTCGGGGTATGATCGTGTTTGCTGCTTACAACTAAGTGTCAAGGATCAGATAAACGGACAAGGCAATATTTCAATTTTGAGATTAACTATCGATGACTCGTACAAAACAAGAAATTAATTCTTTATTTTTTAAACCGGTGCCTTTTGGCATCCATTAAAAAAAAAAAATAGAAACAAAGCTTATTGTAAAACTAGTATTAAAGTAAAAAATATAATTTAAAATGATATTTTTTACTTTCATCTTCTCATCCTCACTGTGCCACGTTAGCGAAAGCCTTCCGCTCGGGTGAAAGAAGGCGGACTAGAAATCATCATTTGAAGTGATGATTTCAGTGCAAAAATCATCATTTCAAGTAGCAATTTCATGACCACTGAAATCACCATTTCCTTTTGATAAAAGGAGAAGAGATGAAACAGTACGATTATCCTAAATAATTAAAAAATAAACGAAATCAACTTAAAAATAAGTTTATATTCAAAAATAAACAGTTATCCTTAAATTTATAGAAAATTGCCACTCCAAGTGGCAATTTTCTTTTGATAAGAGGAGAAAAGATGAAACGGTACAATTATCCTTAAATAATGATAAATAAACGGAATCAACTTAAATATAAGTTTCTATTCAAAAATAAATGGTTATCCTTAAGTTTTATAATTATGATATTAAAATATTTATTAATTTAATTGAATATATTATAGATAAGAATCAATCAAGATAAATAATAAAAAAGTTATAATTAGAGAAAAAAAAAGATGAGAGAAGACTTGGTTGTTAAGATAAAAAATGAGAATTAATTTAAATTAGAACCCATAAATAATTTATAATGATAATTAGAATGAAAAATATATATATAAAAATTTATAGATTAAAAAAAATTAAATCCTAAACTCAACTCAGAACTTAAACTGATCTAATTAAATGCCGTTAGAGGTAACCTACCCAACAACCCACAAATTCTTTATGACTCACCTGGAACTAACATAATGATCGAGTAAAAAAAAAAAAAAAAGAAGACGAACGAAGAGGCATCAGAATCGTCTCTATCTCCATCCTCTTCCCAATCCCACATGCCATTTTTTTTTTCGAGTAAAAAAAAAACTAATACTAGACTTCTTTGAAATAACAGAAATTGTACAGATATAATGTAACATTCTTTTAAATAATCAATACTAATACTATACTTCAACCTACTCGACTTACCATGGAACAAGTTTTTTTTGTTACTCGAAAAAAAAAATAGCACGTGGGATTGGGAAGAGGATGGAGACAGAGACTATTGGCTTTTGGCTTCCACATGCGATGCCTCTTCATTTTTTTTTTTACTAGATCATTATATTAGGTGCATTTAATTGGATCAATTTGAGTTTTGAGTTGAGTTTAGGATTTAATTTTTTTCAATCTATAAATTTTTATAATATTTTTTTTTTCATTCTAATTATCATTACAAATTTATTTATGGGTTCTAATTTAAATTAATTCTTCATTTTTTTTTTAACAACAAGTCTTCTCTCATCTTTTTTTCCTCTAATAATATCTTTTTTTTATTATTTATCTTGATTAATTCTTATTTATAATGTGTTCAATTAAATTGGTAAATATTTTAAATATCATAATTATAAACTTAGGGATAACCATTTACAGAATTAAGAGTTTTTGAATAGAAACTTATATTTAAGTTGATTCAATTTATTTATCAATTATTTAAGGATAACAGTACCGTTTCATCTCTTCTCCTTTTATTAATTATAATTTACTTGGTCAAAAGAAATCGCCACTTGAAGTGATGATTTCTCTATTGAAATCGTACTTAATATAATTGCTATTTAAAAAAATTACTATTTGAAGTGATGATTTTAGTGGTCATGAAATTGCCACTTGAAGCGCCACTTTTACTTGAAGTGATAATTTCTAGTCTGTCTTCTTTCACACCAGCGAAGGCTTTCGCTAACATGGCGTAGCAAGAGTAAAAAAGTGAGGGTGTTTTTACTTTAACATTAGTTTTAGAATAAGCTTTGTTTTCAATTTTTTTTAAAAAATTAATATAAAAAGGTACTAGTTTAAAAAACGACTCAGACCGGATAGGCACTCGGTCTCTCTTGAACGAGGGTAGCATTTACGTAACTTTAAGTTATTTTTCTTGTCTGGCTAAAAAGCAACAAACTTTAAAGTATATTATATGTAAGCTGTTTTGCTTTTGCTTTTTCTTTTTCTTTCTGGGCATGTGCTACCACGAAGTTCAAGGCTTGTAGCTTTTAACAAATGATCCGAAAATGAGCGACGAGGACCACCCATGAGGCCAAAGGCTGGCCAATTTTTATGGCACGTTTAAAAAACGATTCCGATCGGAAAGGCACTCGGTCTCTCTTGAACGGGGGTAGCATTTACGTAACTTTAAAGTTATTTTCTTATCTGACCATAAAGCAACAAACTTTCAGGTATATTATATGTAAGCTGTTTTGCTTTTGCTTTTTCTTTCTGGGTATGTGCTACTACGAAGTTCAAGGCTTGTAGCTCTTAACAAATTATCGGAAAATGAGCGACGAGGACCACCCATGAGGCCAAAGGCTGGCCAATTTTTATGGCACGGGTTTAAAAAAATTCCGACCGGAAAGGCACTTGGTCTATCTTGAACGGGGTAGCATTTACGTTAACTTTAAAGTTATTTTTTTTATCTGACCATAAAGCAACAAACTTTCACGTATATTATATGTAAGCTGTTTTGCTTTTGCTTTTTCTTTCTGGGTATGTGCTACCACGAAGTTCAAGGCTTGTAGCTCTTAACAAATTATCGGAAAATGAGCGACGAGGACCACCCATGAGGCCAAAGGCTGGCCAATTTTTATGGCACGGGTTTAAAAAACGATTCCGACCGGAAAGGCACTTGGTCTATCTTGAACGGGGGTAGCATTTACGTTAACTTTAAAGTTATTTTTCTTATCTGACCATAAAGCAACAAACTTTAAGGTATATCATATGTAAGCTGTTTTGCTTTTGGTTTTTTTTTTCTGGGTATGCGCTACCACGAAGTTCAAGGCTTATAGCTTTTAACAAATGATCCGAAAATGAGCGACGAGGACCACCCATGAGGCCGCCAATTTTTATGGCACGGGTTTAAAAAACGATTCCGACCGGAAAGGCACTCGGTCTATCTTGAACGGGGGTAACATTTACGTAAGTTTAAAGTTATTTTTCTTGTCTGACCATAAGCAACAAACTTTCCGATATATTATATAAGCTTTTTTGCTTTTGCTTTTTCTTTCTGGGTACGTGCTCCCACGAAGTTCGGAGCTCTTAACAAATTATCGGAAAATGAGCGACGAGGACCACCCATGTGGCCGAGGCCTGGCCAATTTTTAGTGCCAAGTCCCACCGGGTGAGTTGTCTGTCACGCGCTAACGCATCGGAATCAGGAAAGAGAGGGAGCTAAAACGTCGAGCCAAACCTTATAAAGGTTGATTCTCTGATCCGCTGCAAGATTAACAGCTGGCTACACGTGACAGGAAAAGAGGGTTTAGGTAAAACTTGAACTTCAAGCCAAATCGAAAGGTTGATACTTGATTCCGCTACAAGTTTAATCATTGAATAAAACTTATCACATGCTAAAATTAATCATGATGAAACTCTTTTCACTGGAACCAGATGGGTATGCTCTTTCCTTTTGTTTATTAACGTTAGTACATTTAGATTAGATATGATCCTAATGATCTAATTAAATTATTAGTAAATTGGATTTAAAAAGTTTTAAAAATTTAAATTCAAGTTAATTGATGATAGATAAATTTTATAAATTATTTTTTTATTTGATATTAAATTATTTTAAAATATTGCAGTTAGCAACTGGTGACAGCAAAAGAGCGTTTAGGGGACCTTATGAAACAACTAATTGTTCCAAATTAGAACTTCCTTGAGTGCTCACTTCAAGAACAAGTTGAAGATGAGAGGCAAGCCTGGATCGTCGGCATATCTGACTGGCACAGTGGGGAAGAAAAGGACAAAAAGGGAATTCGGGTATGATCGTGTTTGCTACTTACAACTAAGTGTCAAGGATCAGATAAACGGACAAGGCAATATTTCAATTTTAAGAATTAACTATCGATGACTCGTACAAACAAGAAATTAATTCTTCTTCCTAAGTAAAGTTGAGCCTGTCTGGATCCAGCAAGACTGGAGAGGTACTCGGTCTGTCTGAACGGGGGTAGCATTTACATAACTTTTAAGTTATTCTTCTTGTCTGACCAAAAAGCAACAAGCTTCCAGCTATATTATATATAAGCTTTTGCTTTTGCTTTCTGGGTACGTGCTCCCACGAAGTTCAAGGCTTGTAGCTCTTAACAAATTATCGGAAAATGAGCGACGAGGACACCCATGAGGCCGAGGCCTGGCCAATTTTGAGTGCCAGGTCCCACCGGGTGAGATTGTCTGTCACGCGCTAACACATCGGAATCAGGATAACTAGGAACTAAAACGTCGAGCCAAACCTTATCAAGGTTGATTCTCTGATTCCGCTGCAAGATTAACAGCTGGCTACACGTGACAGGAAAAGAGGGTTTAGGTAACTTGAACTTCAAGCCAAACCTAAAGGTTGATACTCTGTTTCCCCTGCAAGATTAACGGCTAGCTATAGGTGAAAGGAAAAGAGGGTATAGATAACTTTTGAAACGACTAATTGTTCCTAAGTTAGAACTTCCTCGGATACTCACTTCAAGAACAAGTCGAAGATCATAGATGATAGGATCTAGACCCATGGGTAATAATAGAAATTTTTAAACAATTTTTTTAGACGATCATCTTCGGCGGCCTTCCTAAGCGGCTTAGTTCCTAGGCGGCCTCGCTGACCTATTGGGTTTTTTCTTCAAGGACGCAGTGGGCATTTAATTTCGTTCATAGCTTTTGCTCTGTTAAAATAAGTGCCCGTCATAATGAAGAAAGAGAACAAGTGGAAAAAATAGCTATGTGATGTGACCGCCCCGTCATAATGAAGAAAGAGAACAAGTGGAAAAAATAGCTATGTGATGTGACCGCCTTTTTGTCATTAATGTCGCAAATCAATGGGCAGCGTTTAATGATACAGAACCAAAAGGAAATCCTGCGGCCTATTCCTCAACGGCCCTCCTTAACAATCCTAGGCGGCCTTTCATCCTAGGCGGGAAGTCCTAAGCGGCCCTCCTTAACAATCCTAGGCGGCCTTTCATCTTAAGCGGCCCCCTCCTCACAATAATTATAGGCCTTTCATCTTAAGCGGCCCCCTCTTCACAATAATTCTAGGTAGCCTTTCATCTTGAGCGGCCCCCTCCTTAACAATCTTAGGCGGCCTTTCATCTTAAGCAGCCCCTCCTCACAATAATTCTAGCGGCCTTTCATCTTGAGCGGCCCCTCCTTAACAATCTTAGGCGGCCTTTCATCTTAAGCGCCCCCCTCCTCACAATAATCTAGGCGGCCTTTCATCTTGAGCGCCCCCTCCTTAACAATCTTAGGCCTTTCATTTTAAGCGGCCCCCTCTTCACAACAATTCTAAACGGCCTCTTCCTCGACGGCCTTCTCAACGGCATTTATGTGCCGAGGCATTGGTCTTAAAGGCCCTCGCTCCAAGGCATTTATTGGAGGGCATTCAATAGAATAGAGCATTCAATGTCAAGTCACGGACCACGAAGAGAAAGAGACAGCGGAGGAAGTCCTAAGCGGCCTCTTCCTCCGCGGCCTTCCTCAACGGCCCTCCTTAACAATCCTAGGCGGCCTTTCATCTTAGGCGGCAGTCCTAGGCAGCCTTCCTCAACGGCCATCCTAGGCGGCCTTTCTAGGGTCATCCTAGGTGGCCTTTCTAGGCGGTTTGGTTTCAGACTCCAAATGCCACCACGACGATGACTCTCTATCGCATTTATGTGCCGGGACTTTTATGTCTTATAAAGGCCCACGTGCATTTATGGTTGCCCATGATGACTCCCTTTTTGGCCCTATAATGCACGTTAATGTGCTTCGGTAATAACTTCGGGACGTCTTCATCTTAGGCGGTCCCGAAAGCTTCTCCCAGCTAGGCGGCTCCCGAGCAATCCTAGGTGGCCTCCAACACTCCTATGACGGCGGCCCCGAGCGTTCCTAGGCGACCGACCGGTCCCAAGCGGCCCATATTTTCTACCATGAGCATCCTAGCGGCCTCATGCGCGCACAGGTCCGAACAATCCCAGGCGGCCACAGTGATCCAAGAGGCCCTTGCGGCTCCCGAGCAGTCTAGGGGCCCCGGCCTCAGTCGATAACGGCCTCGCCAGACCTAAGTCCTCAGCGGCCCTTCCTTAGTGGCTTCCTCGGACACGTGCGGGCCCTACAGTGACTGTTCACCACGTCATCTTCTGGATTAATAAATTATGGCCACTTACTTTAATGAGATAATTAAGTGGTCATCTGTCTCTGACAAGATGATGCCTAAAGCTCTGACATTCCACTAAGAGGTAAGCTTTATCGAAAGTTATCATTCATCATAAAAGTCTTGACAGGTGGTGGCATTTGGGCCTCACAGATGTCAACCCTGACATTTCACCCACCAAAAGTACTCAGTCATCATGACACTTCAGCCACTCAGACTAATGAGCCCCAAAGTCATGGTCCATCATGGCCCCACGTGACTCATTCCCACTAGATGACAAAGATTCAAACTTCTCAAGCAGCTACACAGAGTACAATGGTGAAAAAAGAAGGTAAGAGGTAACTCAAAAAGGACTCAACACGCTCATTCTGGGCCGCTCACTCTTTCTCTTTCGAGCTTTCTCAAGCTCACGGCTGTTTTCCCAGAGCACTAACTTGAGCGTCGGAGGGTCTCCGTCGGAATACCCGCCGTGGGACTTCTTGCAGGCTTTGAAGACAAAGGAAGGGCTCCAATATTTCTGTGGGGAACGGTCGACGCTCAAGGAGGCCGACTCAAAGTGACCGGGCATCAACAGATTGGCGCGCCAGGAAGGGGGGCACGCACTGCAGGAAAGAAAGCTCTATCTTCCTGAGCTATAAGCTTTGTCCCCTTTAAGATAGCCATGATGGCGATGCGCATACTGAAGGTCCTCACCAATCATGCTGGGGGCATTCACATCATACTGAGCATCAGAGGACCACTCTCTCTTCTCCTCCTTCACCCACCAGCCTCAGCTTCTCTAATTAACCAACTAGCCATCCTCAATCAACAAGTTCAAGCCTTGAATGCAGCAGTTCATAAGCCGCAGAAGCAACGCTCGGTGGCCATTCAGCAGCAGCCCAAGCTTCTCACATCGCTCGTGATAGCTGCACCAGTTAGTCAGAGATTCACCTACGGGAAATCTCCTCGTAGAGAAGCTTATCGCCATCAAGCTTCATCTAAGCACCGCCACTACGAAGCTTTCAAGAGACTGCGTCTCCTTTCTTCTTCTCATCTCCTGAGTCATCTTGAGAGGACCTTAATCATGGGATGATGAGGCATCTGGATGAACAACATTGGCAGCTGGAAGAGCTTAGTCAAAGGCTCAACAATCAGTCGGAGGTAGATTGCAACATGGTCAAAAGAATAATTTTCAAAAAGGGG